>JAGFBS010000083.1:0-107006 GCA_018397855.1 Boletus reticuloceps
GCTTACACAATGTTTGCGGGAACTTGCGAGGCTGAAGCACTTGAACCAAGGACAATCGAAGAGGCACAGAAACAGCCGGATTGGCAGCGCTGGGACAAAGCGATCAAAGCCGAATTAAAAAGCCTTGACAACGCTCACACCTGGGATGTGGTACCTCGACCGTCAATGAATGTCAATGTTGTAGACTGCAAGTGGGTCTTCAAAATAAAGAAGAACACCGCAGGAGAGATTGAGAAGTACAAGGCACAGTTGGTAGTGCGCGGATTCACGCAAGTCCAAGGTGTCAACTACTACGAAACCTACACATTAGTTGCTCGCCTTGCCTCCCTTCGCCTCATCCTCGCCACTGCAGCACGCAATGATTGGCCCGTCAAAGTCTTCGACTTCCATTCAGCATTCTTAAACGGCAAACTCGATGAAAATGAAGTTATATTCATGGAGCTACCCCCCGGCTTTGATAAAAAAGGACGTGATCTTGTTGCCCACTTACAAGTCGCAATCTATGGCTCCAAGCAAGGCGCACTCAAATGGTATCAGCAGCTCTGTCGAGAGCTCGCTGAACTTGGTCTCAACCATACAGAGGCCGACTGGGGTGTCTTCATAGCCAAAATAGGCACCCACCTCCTCATCTTAGCCTCTCATGTCGATGACTGTACAATAACCGGTACCTCAAATGAGCTCGTCAAAGCATTCAAGGCCGAGATTGGCTCACGCTTCAAGATTACGGATCTAGGGCCAATTAGTTGGCTACTTGGGATGAAGGTGATGTGTGATTGTGTTGCACGTACCCTCTCAATCTCCCAGGAACCGTATATTGAAGCCATACTCATCAAGTACAATTTCACAGACGTAAAACCGTTGTCTATCCCCTTGGATCCAAACATCCAACTATCTCGAAGTCAGTCACCAAAGACAGCTGTTGAAGTCGCAAAGATGCGACAGGTCCTGTTCCGTGCAGCACTCGGATCCCTTATGTATCTGGCCGTCAGTACTCGACCCGACATTGCGTTCGTTGTCTCTACACTTGCCCAGTTCATGGAAAACCCTGGTTGGGTCCACTTGGAGGCACTCAAACATGTATTTAGGTATCTCATTGGCACAAAGAATTGGTCTCTGACCTATGGGACGGAGATACAAGGCCTTACGGGGTATGCGGATCCTGATGGCGCATCGCAACAACATAGGCACGCCATATTGGGCTACGCCTTTCTTGTCGACAGCGGCGCAATTTCATGGGGATCGCGCAAACAAGAGCTAGTCACTCTCTCAACTATGGAAGCCAAATATGTCGCTGCGACCCACGCTGCAAAAGAGACCATTTGGCTCCACCGCCTTATGGAGAGTTATTTCCAACCTCTCAAAGGGCCGACAACGCTCTACAGCAACAACCAGTCTGCTATCGCGCTGACCAAGGACGGAAAATATCACGCGCGCACGAAACACATCGACATCCGTTATCATTTTATTCGTTACTCAGTTTCTAATGGTTCCATTCGTCTCGTTTATTGTCCAACTGACAACATGGTTGCAGACACACTTACTAAAGCCTTACCTAGCATAAAAGCCAAACATTTCGCATTCGCCCTAGGACTCTGCTCTGTTTGAGGGGGAGTGTAGGAATTTGTACGTTCAGTGACTATGACTGCTTAGTAATCATGTAGTGTTTAGTCTCTGTCTCTGCTCGGCTACACCTCAGTGTCTGTCTACTCGCAGTCCACTGAGGTGAGCCTTAGCACTATCCATTCTTACTACTCAACTAATAGTCCTGTAGTCTACCTTTTCTCCAGGTGAATCTATATAGTGTCTATCTACTCGCAGTACACCGAGTCTACCTTTTCTACAACACTGACTATGGTAACAATGATCTCTACCCTTCCATGCAAGGCTCTCTGCAGCTTCACACAGTGGGCCCATTGCAGACCCAACATCTCGTCAGACATTTGAGGAGTGTGGTGTCTTGGACCCGTTGCAAAGAGTCCCGTCTGCTCCCTCTGTTCGGGGTATTGTTGAAGAACCAGCCAACACAGACTCTTCATCATCTCTGTGAGGTAGCTACTTGCATTGGACACATTCCTTTGCCCAGGTCCCTTCAACCATGTCAAGGAATCACACCATGTTCACCATGGAGGACCCGAATCCCAATGAAGAAGACTGTGTCATTGACGAAGCATCTCCAAGTGATGATGAACACATTGCTGAAGCAGCTCTCTATGGTGTTGGTAAGTATCAACTCCAACTCGGTCCAAAAGTATTGAATGTCTGTTTTCAGATACAGACCATGCCGAGCACCGTGACCGAAGTCTCAATCAAGCTAGTGTGGGTAAGACCTTCCCTCTTTGTGACGATGTGGGGTGGCTATTATTTTGAGCAGGTCCTGATCAACTGAATCATCCCAACACTATTAATTCTCGGTGCAGCCAAGCTTCTGGGACATCCCGCCCAAGTATGTCCCCAAATATTACACATACAGTACTGACCATGTTATCTAGGTGAGGTCAAGGATGTCGTTGCTCAGCACCACCAGCGTAACCGCGCACCCCGTCTCCCAAGCAATGTGCAGCTACTGGCTATACGTGATGAGCAATCCACCCAGCCTTCGCGCAGTGTCAGTCACAACAGCTCTGTGAATGGCACAGACAAATTGGATGCTCCAATCTTAGCTTCCATTCAAACCCCAGTAATGAATGGTCCCGCCGAATCTTCTGACCCACATCAGCAAACCTACATTTTTTCTGAGTTATCAAAATCAATGACCTTGCTGAGCTATCTGAGTTGACTGACAGCATGCTATCAGTGCTATCATTCATAAGTAATTCATTGCTATCAGCATTCTCAGAGCTATCAGCACATCAGCTTGTCAGTTCCCCAGTGATATCAGTCCCATCAGTCCAGCCAGTCAATCAATTAATCATCTGGTCAGTCTTGTCAGTCTTGTCATCCCATCAGTCAGTCAGTCAACCAGTCAACCAGTCATGTCAGTCTATCAGTCAGTCAGGTTGTCAGTCAATCAGCCAAGTCAGCCCATGAGCCCATTAGCTGATCAGTTAGTCATTTCTGTCAGTCACATCAGTTGGTCAGTTGGTCAGTCAGTCAGCTGTGTCAGGTTTGTCAATTTGTCAGCTAGATAGTTAGTCAGTCAACCAGTCCATTCAATAAATCAGCTTATCAGCTTGTCAGTAAATCAGTTCAGTCAGGCAGGTCAATCTATCATTGATTAGGCCATTCAGGCCTGTCAGTCTTGTCATTGATTTCAATGACCCAGAAAAAATGTAGGTTTGCTGATGCATCCCGCATCACTTCTAAACACGAGAACACCTCACAGCTCCAGTTTTATCCTCCAGCTGTCTGCGACATAATTGAACGAGCAAAACAAATATCTCATTCCGAACTAGGATCTATCAATTCGTTCCCACTCCGCACCCAATTCAACACCAAGGCTCTGACATACATGAATAAGGCCATTGCAGAGAGATGTAAAGCAGGCTTAATTATTCCAGGTGGTAGGTAACTTCTACTTTATCATATATTGTCTCATAATGTCGCCAGGATGGTGGCCTCAACATCAGGACATCTTCAACTTACTTAACCTTGCTTATCTAACACTTATCTCCACTTGACGTACCAAACCGGCCAAGTAAAAATAAGTTGTTTAAGTAGATCCCTCTGCTGAGATTTTACTTTTATTTGCTTATCACACACTTAAACACTCAACTGTAGTAGACGAAACACTCTATTTCAAGCACGTACTAAGTAAATGCTATTTGTTCAAGTAACGCACAAGCGGGATGAAAACAATAAGTAAATGCACAGGCAGTGGGCAAATCAGAAACCACCAAAACGACACTCTGAAAAAATGGTAGAAAAAAAGACAGACCCAGAAGGAAGCAACAGGCAATGAATGCAGTATCAGAACATGTTAGCAATTCTGAATACAACGTGTTAGTAAAATATGCGCAGATCATATTGAGGTGTACAGATCAGAGCGTATTCATCTTCGGACTCATCAGCATGCTCGCCGCTGCCATCTTTGAGATCAAACAAGCAAATGGTCTCCACAATGCTCCTGAGTTCATCCTCTGTGCGCCGACCAGCTGCAGCAGTCAACTTTCACGTGACTTCACCCCAGTTCTGACCCGAGAATGCATAGGCATTCGTGCTGACCTTCCCCGAAGCCTTGTTGACTGTGGTAGTGGTTTTGAGACTCTTTCCTTTCGCATCAGCTTCCAGCTGAAGCTCGTCATTTGCCATCATATGAAGCCCATGCTGAAGCTACAAGTGCCCAAGTGAGTAAATAGGTCATGGTGAAACTCGACATTGTCAGATAGTACGTGAAGGCACATACCGCAGACCCGCAGAGCCCCAAGGTTCCCTTTATTCCACTGTGGTACAACACCAGGCAGTTCAACGGAGGAACATCGATCCATCCTTTGATTTGCGGGAGGTAGGTCGATGTCAGCAAGTGCACAATGAAATAGGACTTGAACGCTTTCGCTGCGTCGCTGTAGTCCAAGTCCAGTAAAGATACCTATGCTGGTCAAGCAACCGTTTAGCCTCTTCGGCGATGGAGGCTGAATCCAGTTCGCTGAAGAAGCTCGCCGACATCGATAACGCTGCTGAACCTATGCCGTGTCGCCAGTCACAAAGTCGTTGGTACGCCTGACGAAGTATCACATGCAGATCACAATATTACCAGGAATTTAGTAACTCACCACCACCACGAGTTTCGACTGCAAGGTCACTTGTTCAGATAAGTTGGGGTCCTTTGGATATGCTGCTGCAATGATGTCCTTGACAACGCTCAGGATTTGCTGTTTGGATATACCCCATATATTGGACTGTGCTGCAGTCCAAAGGCACAGGGTAGGAATGACCTTTCATTTCCATGTCTCCTGTTTGAAGAATTCCGATGGGATTTCAGCTGGATTTGTGCCCGTCACGGCATCATTGCTTCCTCCGCTCTCTGTGTGCAATTCTGGATCGGTCTTGACTTTTTTAGTAGGGCGCAAGACCTCCTTCTTAACCGATTCGGCAGCACGTTCCACCTTCCTGACAGTTGTCTGTGAATATCCAGGGATGTTTGTTGATGGTGGCGTGAACGTGTGACGTGGCACATGAGACCACAGTGGGAATGTACGATAAGGATATGAATATTTACCTGAGTTGTGGTGCGAATGGATCCCGTTGATCCATTCACATTGCTTGAGTTCTCCTCATGACGGTCTTCTGTAAACGTATCATGTCAAGGTTCCGTCCCCAATTCCAAAGGTTTACTTTTCTGTGAAGGAGGAGGGCCCTCGATGTTGTCCAACAACTCACGCTCCAAGGCGCCAATGGCCCAAGGCCTTTTCTGCGAAAGCGGAAGGGCCCCAACGTTGAATGACTCGTTCTCCATGATGCTGGTGGCCCAAGGCCTTTTCTGCGAAGGAGGAGGGGCCTCAGCATTGTCCGACAACTTGTTCTCGTTCTCCATGACACTGATTGGCCAGGGCCTTTTCTGCAAGGGAGGAGGGGCCTCCGCATTGTCCGACGACTCGTCATCTGTGACAGTGATGGCAAGGATGGTGTCCTGAGAGCAATTTGGTTAAGTGAGTGACATGTTGTCAAGGTGCGTGGTGACTCGCTGGAAGTTGACTTGCCTCATCGAACGTGCCAACCACTGCCCTCTCTAAGGTGTCATCCTCCATTTCTTCATCGTAAAACCCACCAACAAGGGCATCTTCAGCCTGTGGGGCAACATCATTGACAGAGCTAGGAGGTGTAGTGGTGCCAAGTAGTGTTTTGGAGGGTGGCGGACTTGTAGCTGTGCTTGCACGCATCTTCCTGGGAATCTTCTTTCCATGTGGGCCAATGTTTGCTGCCCAGCCTTGGATACAACCTATCAGAGCGTCATCTGGAGTCGCTGCTCTGTGATTCCAGTAGAAAAGTGTAGCTTTGGTCAGTAAAAGCATCATGGTGGTGGAAAAGATGGAAAGGGACATACGGTTTGGCACTGTCCTCGACACACTTCCCTCTCTTTTCAGCATCTCTTCCTGCCGTGTCACAGTGGAGTGCCTCACGCGGCAATGTGTTTGGTGCCATCTTCCTCACCTTCGTTGTCACCTCTTCATTGTCCAATGTTGAGTTCAGCAACTCTCCACTGGGCAATACCTCCATTCCGCCAATCATCTGAGGTTCTGTACTATGGTGAGTTAGGGTCTCGGATCGTTACTGCATTTACTCACTGGCTCCTTTGGTGACATCTGGGGTAGATGGCTCTACAGGGCCCCGCAAGCGGGTTGGTCAGTCCATAGTACTGAACAACAATGAGCAAGAATTCTTACTTTTCTTTGCAGCCGGGCGAACGTGTTTGGCTACAGTGGCCTTGACCACAGCCTGCTCGTTCTTCATCTTTTCCTCTAACTCACTGACCCTGTGTAAAGCTTGGCTGGCAGTGGTTTTCTCTCAGCCCACGCGTTTGCCATGAGCTCGTCATCAGCCTTTTTCTCTGCCAGGGTTCTTCACTTTTGTGGAGCGTCCAGGAGACCCAGGTGCTTGTTTACGTTGGAAGGACAAGTCTTACGGGTAGACATGGTGGGTGTGATGTAGGGTGGTGGTGAACTAGCTGACAGAACATTTGTGAAGAACAGTCTTTTGCAGTGCCTGTCCCCAATTTATTGATTGGTGAGTCCACAAGTAGACCCTAGTCCCTTAGTTCTGTCATCGCATTTTTGGTCACGTCTTCAAGTTTCGCATCCCTGACATCCTGCATGCCTTGTCAGGACATCCCACCCATTCGGGGCACTCTCCATCATCAAAATCTACTCTCATATCCTTGTCCTCAATGCCCATGCTGGTTCAAAAATCGCTCAGGGCTGACGCAGCACCTCAATTCTATTCACCAAGCGGTTTCTCCACCTGATGACCCTGTTGTCCATTTAAATCATGGTGGAGGCGAACACAAACCGGAAGAGCCTCAGGATGTCCCCCAAGCGGACCAAACCCCGTCATCCCTCACCCATTGCTCGTCCATTCCGTCACAAGACATTAACATAGAATTTGATGCAGAATTTGTTGGCCCAGGACAAAAGGCGTATCGGAATCATCACCCACACCTAAGTGGTGAGTACATTGTAGCAAGTCCATGTTGCACCTAGTACTGATGACGCACCCCACCCTCAGGTCAATTTTGTGATGCTAGCAGATGCTTTCTCCCTTGGGATGCAGCTCCTGAACCTTTGCCGTCGAAGTCCAGAGATAATTGGGGAACATATTGCAGCCATGTTCACTTCGAACTCGCCGACTTTCTATACACACGAAATCAGATGCCTGGCGTGCAGATCGACAAGCTTATGGATATTTGGACGGCCTCCTTACTCCAAGTTGATGGGGAACCTATCTTTACCAGCCACAAAGACCTGTACCAGATGATCGACAGCTCAACACTTGGCAACATCAAATGGAACAGTTTCACCATGAAGTATACAGGCCCACAGCTGGATCAAAATGTGCTGCTGTGGATGAAAGATCCGTATGACGTCCATTTTCGTGATCCATGAGAGGTCATCCGCAATGTACTGGCCAATCCCGACTTTGCAAATGTGATTGATCTGGTGCCATACCGGGAATACGACTCGGCACTGGATGAGCGTCGTTGGTGTGATTTTATGTTGGGTGATTGGGCATGGAAGCAGGCAGTAAGCAGCTTGTAGATCATATTCAAGATAGACTAAACAATTTACAGGACATTATTGCACAAGATGTGAATACCCATGGGTTGGTCTTCATCCCAGTGATTTTAGGCAGTGACAAAACGACAGTATCTGTCGCAACTGGACAGAACGACTACTATCCATTGTATTTATCGATAGGAAATGTATGCAACAACATTAGGTGTGCACATCGGAATCCCTTGGTACTTATTGGCTTCCTCGCACAGCCCAAAAGTATGTGCTTCCATTTAACTTTCGCATCCTTAGGTGTTTAATGTATCTCGTTCCCATAGCCACACAGCTCCATGCAAAGACCAATGAGTTTCGTTGCTTTCGATGACAGCTCTTTCACTTCTCACTCGCTTTGATTTTACAGTCGCTCAAACCTGGTATGACCACACCCAAGGTCATGCGCTTTGGCGATGGGCACTATCGCTGTGTCATCTTTGGGCTCAGGCCATATATAGCTGATTATGAGGAGCAAGTGTTGTTATCCTGCATCATCCGCGGGTGGTGTCCAAAGTAAGCTAGACCGTTCTACAGCTGGTCCAACTAATTAGTTGCCATCAAGGTGCTTGGTTGATCGTTGCGACCTCAGCAAGGATGCTCTCTTTCGCTGTTGTGAGCACACTGAAATGATTGTTGAATCATTTGTCCATACCGATCTGTGGGATGAATATGGTATTGTGAGCCGGCTCGTTGTATGTTTACATCACCGCTAGATCGAGTGTTCTGCTGATCACACCACAGCCATTCACCAATGACTTCCCTCGGGCTGATATCCACGAGTTACTCTCACCAGACCTGCTTCATCAAATCATTAAAGGTGCATTCAAGGACCATCTAGTCGATTGGATAGAGAAATATATTGTCCAGACCTACGGGGGAGACGCTGATGCCATCCAGACGATATTGATCGGAGGTCAGTTGATCATCGATAATGATCATGTTTCGCTGAGATCATCATTGTGATATGATTGAATAGAATTGCTGCTGTGGCTCCATTCTCGGGACTTATGCGGTTTCCTCAAGGGCGTCGCTTCAAGCAATGGACAGGCGATGATTCGAAGGCGTTGATGAAGGTATGTTAGTTGTATTCTCCTGTGCACCCAAAACCTTACTAATTTTAACAGGTATATGTCCCTGCTGTCGAAGGTTACGTTCCACAAGACATGATTTGCGCTCTTTGGGATTTCCTCAACTTCTGCTACCTTGTGCGACACAATGTTGTCACAGACGAGACGCTCTCCGAGATCCAGGCGACCTTGGATCGGTTTCATCAACATGGTGAAGTGTTCTGGCCTGATGTTGTGACGTCGTTCAATCTCCCTCGACAACACTCTATGAAACATTACCCAGACATGATTCGACTTTTTGGCACACCCAACGGTCTATGCTCCTCTATCACTGAATCAAAACACATCAAAGCTGTCAAGCAGCCCTATCATCGTTCCAACTGCCATAACGCACTCGGTCAAATGCTCCTCATGAACCAATGACTAGATAAATTAGCTGCATGCCGCGTTGATTTTCAAAAGCGCTGAATGCTCTCGGGCACCTGTGTATCAGATGTATTGGAGAACAGCGCAGTCGACCCTAATGCTCAGGGGTCTACGGAAGCCCTTGCACATGAAGATGAGGATGGAGAGGATAGCGAGCCGATCAATACCCTGATGAATATCGAAGCTCATGTTGTACTAACGTGCACACCTCGTAAGTAAGGTATCATTAACTGAGTATTTACTAATGCTTTGACAATACAGAATGAGAGCGAGCACGCACAGTATCAGAGCTTCAGGATGAGCTTGGAATACCGCAGCTGTGAGAAATGATCTGGCAGTTCTTGCACCACACACTGAAACCAGACGACCCTCGCGACCTGGAAGACGTACCACTGGCGGAATGTCCATGGTATGATGGCAAAGTGAATGTCTTCAATTCTGCAAGTATGACCTTCTATGCGCCAAGTGACATCAGTGGTATTTATGGGATGAAATGTGAAATCATCTGTTGTTGCCCCTCATGGAGGAACGGGCCAGCATGGAAAGATTGTGCTTTTGTGGCCACAGATCTGACCCTCCCGGGCATGCGGGGACTCGACGTTGTCTGCGTTCTTGTATTCTTCTCATTCATGCATTTGGGAACTTATTACCCTTGTACCCTCATCCACTGGCTTGTGTGTGGGGATGAGCCTGATGAGGATACCGGCATGTGGACTGTTCGTCCTGCCTTCAATGCACGCCGCCAGCCGAATATCTCCGTTGTACATCTGGTCGCGATGTACCATGCTGCTCACCTTATTCCTATCTATGGCCGTCAAGAAGTCTCAGTTGACCTCCAACCCAATCAGTCATATGACACTTTCCGTGCATATTATGTCAACAAATATGCTGACCACCATGCTTTTGAGATCACATCATGATGACATCACTCCCCCAACACACCGCCACCTACACACCGCTGACATCCCCAGCATCATTGGCGGCTCAGTCTACCTGGCACGAGACATCTGGGATGTCAGACAAGGTCAGATGGACTCGCATGGCATTACCTCCCTGTCGTATTCCCAAACTCGTACACTCCCGACACACCACCACTACACACCGCCAACATCCCCAGCATCATCGGTGTTCCCTCTACCTCACCCGGGATTGAAGACTATCCCTGGCATGAGCCATTTAGGATGTCGAACAAGGTCAGATGAACTCACAGCACTACCTCCCTGTCAATCTCCAGCGTATCATCCAAAATGCCATCCAGATCTTCCATATTGATCAGCGGAAACCCAGTGACCTTGAGCCTTTGCATTGGTCATTGCGAACCATCACTGCTGCCGTCGAAATCTGGTACAACCCCAAATCTGCCACCTTGAACTCACTTCTGCTATGGACATGGGGTGGAATTCAAGCTCGCCGCGCGGACACAGTTGAACCAGTAGTGTGATCTCGACAAGAATTACTTACACTGCTTAACACTACTGACACTGCTTGGCTACTTGGCGAGAATGACTAAGTACTGCCAAGTGTGACTAAGTAATGTGAAGATTTGCTGATGAAGGCTGTCGAAGGCAGAGACGTTTCATTCAAGCGTGACATTTACGCTGATGTCTACACAGATATACTTGGTCTTATGTCTAAATGTAACACATCTCCCATCCATCGTGCCAAAACAAAGGCGCTTCGTGTGCAGTGGGCAAAAATTGGATGGTAAGTGGTAGAATGTATTTTACAGCTCTATTTCACAATGTTTACCACATCAGGAACAGTTCTAACTACCCACCGCAGATGCAACCGGGCTCCTCGCCTACCCAGCAACTCTCAACTACTTGCAAATAGACAGCAACAGACTTTGTCGACTGATCAGACTGCACGTGAAACTCTGACTAACGGTGATGGCCAAGGTGGCACAGACACTCCTCTCGCCGATCTTCTGGGGGCTCCTCGCCTGCCCAGTAACTCTCAGCAACTTGCAAATAGGCAGCAACAGGCTTCGTCAACTAATCAGACTGCACGTGAAACTTTGACTAACGGTGGTGGCCAAGACGGCACAGACGCTCCTCCCGCTGACCCCCTGGCTCCCTCTAACCCCCGGGCTGGCTATTCAATGGAACGCTCAGAGCCATGGCAGCTTCAGTACTACGACCCGCCAACTCGCAATATCATTGAACGTGCAAAACAGTTTTCGCACTGTGACACTGCTTCTATCAACTCATTCCCTGTCCGTGCTGAATTCAACTCCAAGGCGACAGAGTACATTGAGGAGGCGATCACTGAGCGTCGGTCGCATGGTTTGATTATTTCAGATGGTAAGCCTGTGACGGTCTCGATGTCCCAGCTGACCTGAGTTTTGTAGGCTGGTGGCCAAAGCATGTATCGAGTCTCACTAGGCTGGTATGCACTGCTCCCCCGGCCGCTCGCAATGCAAAGACTGACAATATGCCATGTACATTAGCTTTGGGAGGACCTTGGCAACTGGCGATCAGCATTGAGGAAAAAGCTCGCATATTTGTCACGCAACGGTACCAATGGGATCCACAAAATCGCGGCGAGCAAAACATCGAAATTGTGAAGCGCCTTATAGGTAACAGTGGATTATTCTTGAGGGATGGTTCTGATGCCTAGGTAAGAGATTCTCCTCGTAATCTTGTCAACTAACACTGTTATCAGGGGCATGCCAATAATCTCGCACATCCAGCACTCTCAGGACTCATTATCGAGTTCTTTTACACAGGTCTGGCAGCAGTCGGCAAATTATTTTCTGAAGTATTTGCGAAGGAGGTTCTGAGGGTCACAGTGGCTCTAGCCGTGACAGCAGTTGGTCTTGTCTTTTTATCTCATCTTCTGTTTCGTGATGCTAATTGATTGTGCAGCTCAAGGTTGTACTTGATGAACTCGCTTCAGGTCAAGGGGAAGTGAATTTCAGGGTTCCCACCTACATGCCAGTGTATACCGGTTTGATGAGCAAGTGCAACACTAGTGACATTCATTGTGCCAAAACAAAGACCTTGCAGACGCAATGGGCTCAAATTGGCAGGTGCATGCTAGAGCGTACACGCTCATGACATATTTCTGACATAATGTCCAGTAATGGTATCGCTAGTCAGGAATCTGGAGTCACCCATTGTGGATTTGATGTTGACCTTGACTAATACCCTTTTGCTTTGTCTGAGTACATGTTGTCATCTGTACCAATGCATGTGTTTTCTGTTGAGCTTAATTCAGCCCTGTCAAGTGATCAGCTTAGAAGTTATGGTTATGTGTGGGTGTGTCCTGTTCTGTACATCAGCAAAGTACCACATTACTTATGACCACTTATAACCACTTATCACAGGGATTAAGCACGAACAAGTAAAAAGCACACAAAGTAAATGAATACTTTTTCCAGTAGGTCCCATTACTGGAAGCCACTTTTTTCTGGCTTGTTGGTGCACCACGAGATGAATTAAAAGTCACGAAACAAGTAGTAATTAAGTACAATACCCCAACACACCAGCTCTTATACTATAAATAAACAATGAAGTAGCAGCAATAAACAAGTGGAAAAAAGTCGATCTTGAGGGAATAACACAGACACTGAGGATATCTGAGTCAAGTCCGATCAGCCTGCAAGGAAGCCAAGAAATATTGTTAGCTGCGGTACAGCAAGCTGGTTGGACTTACAGACATCATGATTCCCTGACCATTCGGGTTTGCCATTGATGATGAAACAGCTACAGGTCGTTGATGGCAACCTACAGGGTGATGCCACCGTCGAGAGCGATCATGGCCCTGCAGTGAGAACGAGAAAGCATACACACACACACCCACCTCGAGACACAGATGATAGTGTAGATGAGCCCCGCAAATGGGCTCGACAATATTGTTCTGTCCAAATGATGCCAGTTAGCCAATGACGTGAGTGCGCAGAGACACACGACACACCGTCTCACGCATGTCTTGAAATCAATTGGTTCTGATCGTATACCACCTCGGTGCATTCAGCAATGTGTGCCCAGTCATAGAAGAGTGTGACACGTGTGTGTGGGTGGTCAGTGTTAGTGTGCGTGAAACGGTGCGCTTGTTGCAAAAAAAAAAAGAGGAAGAACAGGAAAGGAGGGAGCGCACCATCTTCATCGGGATTTGCAAACGAGATCATGTCTTGAGGGAGGATCTCAGGGACACCCCCTACCTGGGTGGAGACAACGTAAAGGCCTGTACATGCTGCTTCGAGGATGGCGATGCTGAATGCTTCAGTGAGGGATGTGTGGAGAAAGATGGACCCACGAATGAGGACCTGGTGAGGCATTGGCATTCGGGAAATGGCAATGGCAATTAGGGTAGGGAACTCACGTCTCTCACATCGCGGTGTCGAACAGGCCCAAGAAGTTTGATCCAGTCTTGGAGGAAATGACGCTCGTGCACTTGGAGCAAGTCATTCAGTTTTGGACTCTCCACCTGGTTTGGACATTGTGTAAACTCCAAACGCGCCGCATTGTCTTACTCACCTATGATGAAGTTGACATTTGGAAAGGCAAACGAAAACACGTCGCTCTCGCGCATGACAGGACACAGTGCGCCATCGATGTCTTCGATGGGGAAGAGGATCAGCTCAGGTGCCATCCAGTGCGTTGATCCTGCAAGCAAGGACGTGCCCAGTTGAGCGGCACGTAGGGTGGCATCAGTAAGCAAGAGCTCTTCGATGACCATAGACAGCCCGAAATCAGAAATCAGCACGTGCCCCTCATCACTGTTACACTCGCCCTATTTTTCCCTATTTTTCCTAGTGCTTGTTCACTAGCTATTCAACACTTACACAATTAGCCCCTATAACCCGAACACTATGCTAGCTCACTACGCCTACTTTCCTACACTCAAGGTCTATGTCACTTTCCCACAAAGCCCATTACTATCCCATGACATTGATCTTGAGGTGACATGCTCCAGACTTACACATGTCGTGCATCATGATCACCTCACCTCATGCCCCCTATCTAACACATGCCTGCACAGGTATGCTTATCTTCCAGTTACATTGCAACTCATGTTTGCCTCATGGTACCCAGTGATACCAGCTCATGTACTAAGTATGGTATATGTAGATAAGCACTGCACAGTCTGTGCTCATGTACTAGTAGTATAAATACTATAACCAAGTAGTACAAGACTCTCCAGTCTTGTTCTCTTGGAGTTTTCCCAGAACTACCAATTGAGCACTCTCTAGTACTCTTGCTTTGCAACACTAGACCCTTTGGTGGGTTTGGTTGTTTCAATCACTGATATAGATGTTGGTCTGGAGAGATTGTGGTGGTCTGGGCTGCGACGAAAATGAGAGTGGCCATCATTGATAAAAACCGACAACTTGCATGTTGGAGACGAGGTGTGCAAACACGTCTCAGCTGGCTTTCTGTCCAAAGGGAGAGTGTGCGTTTGAAGAACTTGGGCTATATCTGAGGTGTTGTCGTTTTTGTCATAGGCCAGCAAGGATCATGAGATGGTGGTTTGGCACCTGAAGCTGTAAAATTGAATGTTCAAACTCGACAATTGTTGTAAACAGGTGGAACTTCGATTGCGAGGAGCTGTCGGCCAGGATTGAATGTTCATCTGGCACTGCTCCCCCACACCCATCACTGGTTGTTTACTGCCACCCGCCATATGCCACTGAACATTGACTGAACCCGCTGCCCGCTGTGTGCCATTGAACATTCATCACCGCCGTGTGCCACTGAACGTTGACCTAACCCACTGCCCGCTGTGTGCCATTGAACATTCATCACTGCTGAGTGTTTACTGAACTTCCGGCCACCACCCACAGTGCGCCACTGAACGTTCATCACCGCTGAGCAGTGAACATTTGTCCTTGGCTCCCTTGCCCGAGTGACGTTTACTGCTGAGCACTGAATGTTCATCTCAGCTCCCTCGCCCGCTGCGCCGCTGAACGTTCATCCTTGGCTCCCTCACCTGAGCAATACTTACCGCTGAGTGTTGAATGTTCACCGCACGGCTCCCTTGCTGAATGTTCATCACTGACTCACCATCCTCGGCTCCCTTGCCTGCATGCTGCTGAGTGGTGAACATTCACCCGAGCGCTCCCGAGCACTGTGAGCGCTTCAGTGAATGTACATTACTGAATGTTCATAGGACCTCGGCTCCCTTGCCCATGTGCTGCCGAGCGCTGAATGTTAATGTTCGCGAATGTACGTGACGTCCTCCCCTGCATCTGCCATTGAACATTTATCCTCGGTTCCCTTGCCCACCCCTGATGCTGAGCACTGAACGTTCATCACCGATTCGTCGCACACACCTGCCACTGAACGTTCTCCTCGACTCCCTCGCCCACGCCCATCTCTGAGCACTTGGTGTTCAATGCTCATTGTACCACTGGCTGAACACTTACTGCTGAATGTGGGCATCACATTCAGCAGTAAACATTCATTGTCAATGGTGCCCACTGCTGAACGTTCCCTATCAAATGTGCTGCCCACTGGCACATCCGGCACTGAACGTTCATCATCAATGTGTCGCCCGCACCTAGTGCTGAATGTTCAGTGTCGACCATGTGCACCACTGAACTTTCATCGTCGACTGCATCAGCGCCTCCCTGTGCTGAATGTTCATTGTCAACCGTGCCCACTAAACATTCACTGTCGAATGTGTTTCCCGCATCCAGTGCTGAATGTTCACTGGCAATTTATCCCCAAACCATCTTTGTATTGTCGATCAGATGTTTCGCCTCGATACCGCTACTAATAGATCTGACTAAACTGATTCTAGAGTAATGTTCATCTTGTCATCCATCAAAGAAGACTTAAAATCAGCCCATAAGACTTGGAAGCGAGTATGGAGATGCAACTGTATCCATGCTTGGCGGTTCACATACGCCTGGAATCCTTCATCTACATCCACCAGTGATTGCTGAGCTGCATGAGTTGTCCACCAGCCCACCTGCCAGTGCAAGAATTTCAGAACCCTGGCCATCTCTTCGTAGAGGAGAGTGATCTCCTCTGACCATCTCATAGAGTGGGCTCGCGACCTACACCACTCGATGTGTAATGCTGCAGATGCGGTAAGATTGACTGAGCATGAAAATATATTAATGCACAGTCTTGTATCTCCAAGTCCTTGCACTCTGACACCCCGCTCACGGTGTAGATCCATGATAACTGGCGCCGACCCTCTGAAGGGATTGTCAATAACGCAGAGGGATCCTCGGCAGGATGCAAATCATCATCTTTGAGCGGGCGAAAGATTGTTTCCCATCCGATGATATGTACCTAATGTACCCAAGAGTGAACTGATTGCTGCACGTGCGGCTCAGTACCTTGAAGAGGTCTTCTGGATTTTGGCTTCGATGCTGACCAATGTGTTGTGTGCCCTTGTATTTGCCCCCTGGCCACAAATGTTACTGTGATTGAACGTCAACAAGTACGCATGCAACTGAATGTATTTTCAGATCTCCTTAAGGGAGTCTAGTGCTTGCGCGTAGCATAGCTTGAACTCGTATTGGCACTGTGCTGACTCCTCGTACAGCGAATGTGAAATCTTGCTTGTGGAGCGCTATGTGTTGAAGACAATCAAATGGAATATGTCATTCCCGAATCCGATGCACTTCCTTCGTCGTATCGGCAAGGCCGACCACTATGACGTCGAAGCACAAACCATCAGCAAGTACCTCTTGGAAGTCGGGGCGCTCGAATGGCAGTTATTGGCCACTCCTCTGTCCTTGATGGTGGCCGCTTCGATCTGGCTAGCTCGACTGATTCTCGGTAATTACAAATAGGTGGGTGCATACCTCATCGATCGAACATTGTCTGATTCTTCTTACCAAGTCCACGGACTTGGCACACTATTCCTCTTACGCCGAGAGCTCTCTACTCCCCACCACGAACTTGATGTTGAACTACATACTAACACCCATACGACATGAGTCGTTTCACAGAAAGTCGCCAGAAAATGCTTCTCGAAGGTAGCATATCCGATGTCATCTCTGGTATTTGGCTTATATCACCCACAGGTAAGCATCTGTGTATGCAAGTGGGCGCTCGAGCGATGGGAGGAGAGCACACAAGTGTCCTTGAAGGATGATCTCCCAAAGTTGAAGGCTTTATGTCGGGCAGAAAGTCAGCGCCTGGATGCCATGGCTGAGAACGACGAAGTTGACGGTGTCCTGGACGAATCATAACTGCAGGCCACGATCATTCTTCTCAGCAACAATCTAGAAGATTACTCCATCGCATATCCATGGACACCCTACATTTGATGCATCCGCGTACATCCTATTATCCCATCATCATGACCCCATGTCATCACTCGAGAAAATTATTCCATCGCATATCCACGGACACCCTACATTTGACGCATCTGTGTACATCCTATTATCCCATCATCATGACCCCGTGTCATCGCTCGAGAAAATTATTATTCCATCGCAAACCCATGGACACCCTACATTTGACACATCCGCGTACATCCTATTATCCCATCATCATGACCCTGCATCATCGCTCGTTATGTCCTATTGGCCCATGCCGACCTCCATGCAAGCTATCTGTTGGTGTTGTCCCTCTCGTTTTGTCGGCGACGCTCAGTTGAACATCACACGCCCCGGCCTTGCGGCGCAACATTGCTATCGTTCGGAGTCTATTTGCTATGTTGCTATCGATTTCTGCGTACATTATTTTCATTACCATCAATCTCTTTCTAGCACTTGCATTGTACTTTATGGTTGTCGTTCATGCTGTCCATGCGCGCTTACTAGTGGGCATTGTCTAATTTTTGCAATGTGAAACATCTGTTGCCCACCTACTTGGGCACTGGCAGTTGATAAGTTGATCATGTCACATGACCTCAAACTTTGTCCTTTAAGAAACCGACTGCAACACCACCCATTATTTTGCTGCCACGATGTCGACCACTGTCAAAGTGAGAACTTGTCTTGGACCGAACGGATTGACTACCCTCAACACTCTCGAACTGTCTGTTCATTTTCATGGTGCCGTTTTTCACAATACCATGGCAGAGAAAATTGTAAGTCTTTCCGTGTACTGTCTGATCCAGTAACTATAATTAACAATCTTGCCCAGCCGGTGCAAATCTCCGTTCACCTCTGTGACCAATGGTCCGGGCAACCTTTACTCCCTGTTATATGTGATATGTCCAACTTGAAGGAAGCGAACAAGTCCTCAAGTCCGGTGTGTTCCCCATCCTTAGCTGTCTTGCAAATACTTATTTACTGCTAGGCCATGTTTCCCTTCCTCCCGCTCCCATCTCAGTTTGAGCCCACCAATGCGCACCAGTGGGAGCAGTTGACAAATCGGATTGAAGAGCGCTTGGTAGCAGATCCCCATCTCGAATCTGAGCACCTGGACTACTACCGTTTGACACGAGAGCTCTTCTGGATGGCATACATCGCTGCTCACCCTGAATTTCCTCGGGGCCAGTGGTCTCGTTGGAATTCAGTGATCATGATGGAGGGTGAGTTTATGTCACATTGGATGTTGAAAGGCGGATATAGCGGACTGTTAGATACACCTCCCCATCTGGTCATCTGGGAGCAGTTCAGAGGCATCGTTTCTAACACAATGTTGATACCTTCTGCCCAGTGATTCTGTTGTGTTATTGTACATGTACATATCTCACGAGTATGTACTCATGTAACAATTTTGAAGACACTTTCCCTCGCCCCAACTCCTAGTTCTGCTTACTTGCCACCAAAATCACCCCTCTCGCCGAAGAACACTTGCAATAACATTTTGTGAGCCCTGTTGAAAGGACACGTACTTGATGTCACGTGACCTGCTTAAGTAATCAGTAAATAGTAGTATATAAGACTCTGCTGAGTCTGAAATACTATATAACTCTCTTGATCTCTTACCGCTATCATCTCTGAGTACCCTCTCTCCAAAGGTAAGGCCCCATGGGCAGTTTCCCTGTACCTGGTGTTTACACCGGGTACATGCTATTGCAACAAGCCCACCCCTAATGCCCGATGAATGTACTGCATGACCACAGTACTATGTATCGTTACATCTGTTTGTCAGATGTCCAGGTTCAGGCAGCTCAAATTTGTCAGCAATGTGTCGTGGGAGCGACTCACAAATGTTTTGCTGACATCCAGGTCAATATATCATATGGGTGTTCATTCCTCGACCTTTTCTGAACAAAATAAAATATGTTTGCCGGCTGTTAACTGGTTATTTCCCAGATCGTTTTCCAATATCTGGCTAGCGTCTAAGGCACAATGCCACGCAAACGCACACTCCTTAACATATTGTGCACACCGTGTGAATTGTTTGGAGCATGTAGTGACGATGTCCATAGAGACTCTAATGTACATTCCATTCACAATTTCCGTCAAACGTCACTGATTTAAGAGCTTCACTTGGGCGTGTAGATTCGAGTTCTAGGTCCCCTGTTATCACTCAGTGCTTTTACGGCTAACAACTTTCAGGTACCAGCATTACGGTCTCTAAGAGACCTCAGACACCCACGGCAAGTACGGCACTTTATTTTTTCTTGTTTGTTTGCTAACGTAATTTCCTTCCTTTATATACTGAACCACTCTCTCCCTTCAACCACTGTCATTCCCGCACCTGTCTTCGACGGCGGCATTACCCATCGTCATCAGTAGTGTGCTTGTTGACCCTGTCATCACCCCAGTCCTTCTCCATTGGCCTTCACCCACCTGTACCTGCTAGTGCCCTATATCTACTGTACTTTAACTACTTATTACCTTTTTGTCCTCAATTTGTGATTTTTCACACTTCTGATCCCATACAAGTAGAAAAAGTATATTAATTGGACGACCAAAATCTACCCAATACATCGAGTCTGTGTAGGAGCGAGGGTGTTTCCATGTTTGCAGGGTGTGCGACAGCGACAACGACAGCAATGACATACGGTGAGGAGGGCAAGTGATGTGGTTGGGAGGACGGACAACAGCAAGGGAGGGCGTGCGAGAGCGAGGGTCAGGGCATGCAAGGTGGGGACATACAAAAGGCGTTGTGACAGCGACTGCGTGCAGTGGGCATGTGAGGGCATGGGCGAGTGGCTCGCCGTCATCCGTGAGGCGAAGATGACAGCGTGCGAGGGTGATAGCTTTCAAGGGCAAGGGTGAGAGTGTGCAAGAGGGTGAGTGACGAGGGTCGCCATCGTCTCGCAGACGACAAGCAAGGGCGTGCGAGGGCGAGGGCGAGAGCAAGTGAGGTGGGGAGGGCATGCGAGGACGACGGCGAGTGAGGTGGGGAGAGTGAGTGACAGTGAGGATGAGTGAGGTGGGCGTGCGTTCTCATCGTGTTGTTGAATGTGTGAGGACGAGGGTGGGGGAAGGTGAGGTGGAGAGGGCAAGCGACGAGGGTCGCTGTCGTCCGCAAGACGAAGGTGACGGTGTGCGAGGGTGAGGGTGAGGGCGAGTGAGATGGCGAGGGCATGGGATGGCGAGGGCAAGCTGGGGAGGGCAAGCGGCTCACCGTCGTTCGTGAGGTGAAGGTGACGGCATGTGAGGGTGACAGCGATGGCGTTCAAGGGCGCGCGAGGGCGAGGGTGTACGAGGTGGGGAGGGCGAGTGACGACGGTTGCCATCGTCTCGCGGATGACATGGAGTGTGCAAGGGCGAGGGAGTGAGGCCTTGAGGTGGAGGGCATGCGAGGATGACGACGAGTGAGGTGTACACGCCAGGACGCCGAAATTGTTCCGTTGTGCTGTGCCGGAAAGTATAGATTACGCACCAAACCCATATAAAATGTACATACATAATGTATACGTCCAATAAAATGAGAGTTTGTTCAATGGAGACCCTGACCTTGACCCCCTGTAGATATGTCAAAAGGATTACGGGAATGATGTCTAATGTATATTGGAGTGATGTGAATTTGGTGACCCGGCATTATTCACCAGGGACCATACTGTCAGTACTTTTTACAATGTACAACAGATAATTACCATGTATATAGGTCCCATATCAACTGTATGTACAGTGTATATAGACTGTATGACAAACGGTTATACAACAATAATCAGCGCGATTTATGTGCGTGAACTTGTTGGGACTCGAAGTGCGCGAATAGTCGCGATGTAACAGATTGGTGAACATGTCTCCTTGGACGTCGAAACAAGTCATGCAATATGGAGACACTACATTCACTAATGACAAAAGGCATGTAATACGGACAGATATCATAAGCAGATTTATTGGAGTAAGTGTCATCGCAGATGACCTGTGAGCCTTGAATAGACAACGATGCGATGACTTCCGAGCGGTCGGGAAATGCACCTTGAGTTGCCGGATGGGTCAATTGGGCGCACATTGGCCTGACGGGCTGCTGCGCAGAGACGGTGGTGTCCTCGTTCTTGGGATGTGCTTGGGTGGCGGTAGCTTTGCCGGAAAAGAGACCTTTGATGAAGGGATTTATCAATTCTGCTCGTTCTGCTGTCTGCCACACCGGCAGTACTTTGAGCCGCGGAGAAAGGAGACAAAGTTGGGGTTTAGGGAATTGAGGTTACGCTCAAGGAAGCCCTCGGAGGAATAAGACACGGGACCATTGAAGTGGTTGACGGTGAACGTGGGAGATCCCGATCGATCGACTAGCCCAACTTTTAAAGACAAATGATTACCCCAGCGCTTGCCGAATGCTTCCACCATCGTGAGGTCGGTCTTCTTGTGTGACCGGCAAGCCTGGTCATCCATGATGTGGATGAGGCCTCCAGGCTTGTTTTGAAGGAGGTGAACGCACTCGGCATTGTCAAAGTAGGGCACCGAAGGGACGAAGCGAGGGATACCCTCTGTCCGATACTCGTCAACGTGCGGCTTGAGAGTGCATTTCTGGAGCGAACGCACTTGGTGTTGTCAAAGTAGGGCACCGAAGGGACGAAGCGAGGGATACTCTCTGTCCGATACTCGTCAACGTGTGACTCGACAATACATTTCTGGGTGAAGTTCTGCAAATGGTCATTGGCGAAATTGATGCAGAGCTGATCAAGGGAGTTAGGGCGGCTGGTCATGTGGGGAGCTCAAAGAGACCGGTGAAGGTGTTGAAGTCATCACGGCAGAGATGTTGGTTGATGTGTTCATTCAACCAGGCGAAAAGAAGAGAGTAGAGTGTCTTGGTGAGGTCATCACGGTTGTCGGAGGCACCATCAGTGTCAAGGAAAACAGTACAAAGCTCTCTCTTGATGAGCTTTGTTCTTGGGATGGTGCCGACAGTACGACAGCGTTGGGCCGGCGCTTGCCGGGACAGCAACAGGGTTCAACGGCTGTGGGTGGTGGTGTCGACTTTTTCGTAGAGGGTGTTGGGTAGGGACCACGTACTTGTATCCATTTTTCTCACCCTGTCGTCCAGCACCATCGGTCAAGCCCCCCCTTGTTGTCGTTCTCGTGGACCGGGGAGTGCCTTCGCGTGTTTGATTGTTGCGGCCACAAAGGCAGTAGGCCCCATCCATGAGCAGTCGGAAAATGAGCCTTGAGTCGCTGAAGGAGGACAAGGGCGGCAAAGGTGACTGACGCAAGTAGCTTGGTCCTGTGAAGGGCGTACACTATGAAATGGGGTACTTAACAGTAGAATTCGACGAAGACGGGGGATACTCGGGACAGGCGAAGAGGTGAGTGATAAAACGTGCGCATAACTTTGGAGGTTTACTCGTGGCCGTGAAAGGGATCTTGCCTGTTCGAAGTGGGCTGTGTCGACGTAGGGGAATATCTTGGACTTTGGTGAGGTCAGAATCAAGTTGAACGTGGATAAGGTATAACGCACAGGGATACTGTCGGGAGGGGGGAGAAATTTGCTTGAAGTCGAAAGCAGAAAGGTCGATCGTGTGGGTGAATCCGCAGACTCGGAGATATAGGGAGCTAAATACGGAACGAGTGGAATGAGCGACGAGCGTCGTCAGCAACGGCAAGCAGGGATCATAATGACAGGGAGGATGGCGAGTGGCGAGTGGCGAGCGAAGTCCAAGGAGCTAAGCAAGCGTAGTCTCGAGTGCAGAAGGCTGTACGCCGAGGAACTTGGCAACAATGTCGGGAACATCCACGTTCCGGACGACAGCCGCGTCCACGTCACGACCACAGTCGATGGTGAATTCCATGTTACCTAGATGGAGAATGGCTGCAACGAGCTGGCATGTTTGAGCGACATGTCGCTTGGACAACCCAACGGACTTGAGAGCCATCTTGAGCTGTTCAAAGCGATTGGCATCGTCGTCACGGACACCGTTGGTGCGAGCGCCAGTGCTGGCGCGCTGACCGAGATATTGGTATTGGGTCTTATCGGCGAGGTTATTGTTGGCGAGCTGGAAGATGTGGGGAGGGACTCGAGCGGGGCCATGTTGTCAGCCATGTCCCGATAGTCTGTGGCATATTTTCGGAGAATCAAGTCGGTGGTTGAAGCGACATACTCGTGAGGGTTGACGGCGATGAGGGTGGAGGATCCAATGCCGGTATAGATGGTGTTGGACATGAAGCGCTCACGGAGACATGTGATGACAACTATGTCTGAGATGGACGATAGGCTAGTCCCAGGTGGGGTAGATGGTGACGCTGATGATGCGGGGGATGTCGATTATATGAATACGATGGTGACAGCGTGTTAGGGGTAGTGGGAGGAGTCGTATACGCCGTGGATGGGTTTCAGGGAGGGAAAACAGGTTTGGGTGGTGATGGATGCCACTGCCCATACGACAGCAAAGGGCTCTGGCCACGAAGGGGCTGGCAGTGCCAGTGGGTGGTAGCGTTGACTGTAGAGCTGGATGAACTGCGTGCATAACTTTGCTCGTGGTCGTAAAAGGGATCCTGCCTGCTCGAAGTGGGACTGCAAGAAATACTTGACGGCAGGAATCAAGTATTTCTTCATTTCGTGCTGATTATCTTGGGGTTGGAGTACAACAGGATGTATTCAACAGAACACTTATTCAACACAACTATGGAACAATAAACGTACAAAGTACACGACGAGAGATCAAAAGTCACATAGAAATCAATGACTGAGGATAAAAAAGTGCGATGTGTCTAGAAAACATCTCCCAGACGTGAGAGATTGTAGTGGAGCAGTCGAGTGGAGTGGCGCTACCGCCAGTCTTCTGCTCATCGTTGCCACTGCTGGATGACATATCATGGTCGACGCTCTCTGTTTCGTCACCACTGAGCCATTCTGTTATAAAAGTTCCCTCCAACGGAATTCTCGGATCCCATGCTGTTACGACTTTCTCTTTTCTTATCGCTTACCTTGTACTCTGCGCACTACGGACACTATTCCTTTTCCACAATGACTTCCCCTTATCTCCTGTTCCTTCCCATCGGCGTCCCGACGGTACTCCACTTGCTTGTCATCGTGTACCTTCCTTCATGTTCCATCTCTTTCTCTCGCATTCTATGCCTACCCTTAACTTCTCTTCCATGTAGTATATAAACCGTCGTTTATCGCTTTATGTACTTTCTTCACTCTTGAGCTCCCTTGTATTCTTGTACCTTGTACAATCTATCGCTCTTGTGGTCCCCACTTGAACTGTTGGTAATCAGCCCAATCCTTGAATCCTTGAACCTCGTGTGGACGACCCCACGAGCTCCTTGATCCCCTAGTAGTCTTTGTCCTACTCTGAAGGACGTTACTTCTATAAGACCTCGTCGTGCTTCTGAGTCGACGCTCTCCTCATTCTTCGCTTCACAAGGGCTACGCTTGTACCTACCCGGTCCAAGCGTAACAAAAGCTCAAGAGTCTATCTCTACCGGCTACCATCGCTGTAAGCCGCCACCATTTCGAATTCTCGACTACCACCTAGTCTCTGGGGCCTTCGTCGCCCATCCCTTGTCCCTTCCACCTCAGAATCCTCATCTGAAGACGATCCCTCGATCCATCTCTTTGATCAAGACGTTCCGCTCTCTTCTGAAGCAGAACTCCTTGCCGATCAAGAACTAGTTCAGAATCTCTCTGTTTCCCTCTCTATTCCCCGCATCCATACTCCTCCCTCTCCGACTCCTATCTCTCGTCCACCACCACCTTTCGGTTCCTTCCCACCGTCGAATCCTTACCCTCCCGTTCCTCCCAGAATGACCTCTACCTCGAAACCCTCTGAACTCCATCTCGGCATTCCCGAAGCCTTTGATGGAAACTATGACAAAACAAACGCATGGATGGCCTCCATCATGACCTACCTTCTCGTCAACGACGAGATTTATAACACTGATGCTAAGCAAATAGCATTCGCCCTTTCTTATATGACAAAAGGAACATCTGCTACATGGGCTTCCACCTTTCGACAAGCCTCCCTCGACTCCCTTGCCGCTGGAACCACCACCACCCTCTCTCTCAGAACGTTCGCCAACTTTACCAAGAAGTTCTCCACATCGTTCAAACACGCCAACACTAAAGGAAACTCCCTTAACTGGCTCATGACAGCCAAAATGGAAAAGAGGTACAACGGGAAAGAGAACATTTCCTTAGACACTTACGTCTCCAACTTTGCAAATCATACCTCCATCGCCAAAGTAACCGACCATGCAGTCCTCATCCAGCTCTTCAACGCCGGAATACCTCACGGACTCATGCGCAATCTCCAGATGATGGAAAAGATCCCCACCGATATCGAAGAATACATCGCGAAGGCCCAGACCTTCCAAAGTCAATACGAACATGTCCAGGAACTTGCCAAACGAGGAGGAAAGACCCCTTCTACCACATACTCCCCTTCCACTACCACCCATCACAAAGAACGAGACCCTAACGCCATGGACGTTGATGCTATCCGCGTCTCAAAGATAACTCCAGAAGAATGCCAACGCTGCATCAAGGAAGGATGCTGCTTCCGCTGCCGTAAAACTGGTCACCGATCTGGTGACTGCCCCAACTTCCCCTCCACCTCTTCCTCTACCAAAGAACGAAAGGTTCGAAAAGTTGACGAAGAACTCCCTCAACTCCAAGAGATTGAGGATGACGACGATGAAACCACCGTTAGGAAGGTTTCTTTCTCCTGCCCCTCGCAGGATTTTTGAAAAGGAGATCTCAGTCGACACGAGTCCCTCCAATTGCTACAGTTGCTCCTGTATTAGTATCGAATTCATCTAGATCAATGCAAATCCCCATTCAACTCATTGATCCTTCGCATACTATGAAAGTCGTCGACACCTGCGCCCTGGTTGATAGTGGCACCAATATCAACTGCATTGACTGGCAGTTTGTTCGAAAGAACTCCCTCCCCACCACGAAACTTGATGTTCCCATCTGAGTACGAAACGTTGACCAATCCGCCAATCAAAAAGGCAAGATTCGATTCACCTGCACCCTCTTCGCCAACATCGAAGGAATTGCTCATAAACTCCTTCTCTATGTCATGAACTGTGGATGAGAAAACGTAATCCTAGGACTCCCCTGGCTCAGAGCAGTCAATCCCTCCATCGACTGGACCTCCCAGACCCTTTCCATTCCCGAATCCTCCCACCAATCCACCGAATTCTATCAAACGCATGTCGCTGATCAGAAGCGACATGACTCCTTCTTCACCAAAACCACCACCTCCTGTCCTCCTCGCCATATCAACGTCGACTCTGTATATGACAGTCGACTCTATGAATACCTCGAGCATGAAACTGAACAACAGTACATGCATCGCGCCCGGCAGAACTATGCAATACATCGCATCATCTGCTGCGGCTCCTATTACCTCCCCAACAACTCTCCAGTCATCGCCAAGTTAACCACATCAGCAATTCCCTTCGTTGTTGGCCAGCACTGGACAGTTAGTCCCAGACAAGTCCAGCCACCACAGCCACTACAGATAGGTCCCCTTTTGTACAGTGCTGTGCCATCACTGTACAGTGACAGCATGCTGTGCTCTTACTGTACAGTGACAGCACAGCCATCGTAAGCGCTCTTAATGTATAGTGACAGCACAGCCGTAAGCTCGGGACAGGTTGCCATGCCTCATAAGCGATGTACAGTGACCCGCGAAAACGTGACCGCTGTACAGTACTGTACAGCAAGGAAGTCCGTTCTCGCACTATCCAGTAAGCAACAGCGAAGTAATGCTGCACAGTGTTGTACAGTGAACCATTTGGATATCGCACTGCACAGTAGCCCTTTTTTTTGTCCAGTACACTCACTCAACATCTGAATCAAAACACTTGTGCATTGGAACCAGTAAACTATCTACGACAAAGGAGAAGCAATTAAAATCCAACCACAGCAACCACAGCGACACAGGATAACCCAGTGACCACAGCAACTCGCAGACAATCACAGCGACCACTGCGAGAAAACAGAACAGCAGCGAGGAATGGGGATAGCAGCAATCTAATCAAGTACCATTGCGAATTCATTCCGAGCACATGTGGTAACTGAAACATTGGTCTTGTAGCCCATCCTGACAAGACGATGAGTGTGATGAAAGACCAAATCATTAGAACGACTTACATTCCCAATTTGGCCCAGTCTTCAAGCATAGCGTTCAGCTTGGGGCCGTGATATTCGTGTGCGCAGAGTTCATCAAGCCGCTGAAGGAACTCCTGTTGTGCATCCTGGATGGTTGACCAGCTTGTATTCTCGAATGCAAGCTTGTCGTCACCATATTTCCTTAGCGCGTCCAGTAAACCATAGACCTCAGAGAAGGTGAGAATGGGTATATTACAACCGTGCACAACTTACAATTGCTGCAACTAGGGCAAGGGCTTTGTATGGAACGTGGGGCTGGAATTCAGGGAATTGGTGAAGCACTTTTTTTGAGTTACTGTAGAAGAACGATAGACACGGACGCTGTAGACCAAGGTGGGCAAAATTGCTGGCTTTACCCTGTACAACATGTCAATGATAATCACAAAGTAAAATAGAGATCATGCATTGGCATTGACGTCTCCCCACAAGTAAGCTGCCGTGGAAAGCAGCTTGTTTGCCTGCTTCTTAATCTCTGTCTGTTGCTCGTTTTCTTTCACGGCATTTGGGAGTGGCTGAATGTTGTAGTTGACACGCAAATTCTTTGCAACTTCCTTCTTGAGATCACTATGAAACGTTTGAGTGTCATTGAAGAGCTAGAACGACATTAGTAAATAGAATAACTAGCGAAGCTCACATACCAATCTGCACATGCCTTCCCGATGCTCAGGATATATGTCTGGATCGCACATAAGTTATATTGGAGCTTCAAAAGGCAGTAAACTCACCAGGTTCCAGTTCCCACTTCTGGAGGCTGTAGTGAGCCATGACCTCATGAAGAATCTCGAGGCATTGACCACCAACGGCCACCTTGAGCTTCGGGAATGCATCTTCGGCAGCAAGATGAAGACGCATGCGAGCCTTGGCAAGGTCGAGAAGTGATCTCCACTGCCTGGGATAATATAATAATTTCGTGTCGTCGGCTGCAGCTTTTGTCTTCTTCGAGGCCACTTGCTGCTTGCTCTGTCCTTCACATTCATCTCACCCCCGGTTGTCCTCATGCTCGGAACGGTGCACCTGCTCCACTTCACGCTCTTGTCTGTCCTTGTGATTGTGGCGTTTCTTTGATGCTCAATGAACACCTTCATCGCCAACATTGTCCAGGTAGGTTGGAGAGGGCGAATGATGGCGACAGTTGGTCGTGTAGTGGCGCTGAAGTACATCATAGGCAACTCCTGCCTGCAAGCAAAAATATATAAATGAACAGACTGATGGATTGTCGACGGGAAACCTTACCTGTTCGTCACCTACACGATGTGAAACCTCCTTGTCGTCATTCACTGAGCCTGCTGAGTTTTCGCGAGAAATTGGGGGTGATGGGAGGGTTTGCGCCTGCAGTTGATCGGTCGTGGGACGGTGTGAATGTGAGGTGTGAGTAGTGGCCCGGGATGACTGATTGGATGGAGTGGGAGGACCTCCTTGGGTGCCGAGGGACTGAGAGGCTGCTTGTCATACAGTGTGTGACAAAGAATGATTCTGGATGTTGGAACCATGGAGCGGCTGGATCGCACTGCATTGGAATTTGAAAGATTGCTGAACAATATGGGATTGGTGACTACTTGCTTGATCAATTTCACGGCGCACAGGGGACTGCTCATGCTCTGAGTTGACTGGAGTAGCATTGTCGCTACCCAATCTAGATCCGTCTTCGTGGTTGTCAGGATTGAATTGATTATCTGTCGATCCTGCTGTAGATGGCTTATTAAAGATATGTACTTGTGGCAGTAGTAAACATACCATCCATTGCATCGTTGTCAGCCTGAGGATCGTCGAACGCAGAAAATGCACCATCTACAGGACCATCGAACAAGTCGTCATCTGAAATATGTTGAGTCAGATTATAGCCAGAAGCATGAACATACATAACGTACCGTCCATGGGATGGTTGTACAAGTCCTGGTCTGAATTCCCGTTATCGCTCGGGTACCTTTTATCCTCAAGCTGCTCTTCAGGCACCTCACTCAACTCTGAAAGTGGGCTATGTGGTTCATCAATGGTGGGATGAACTTGGCGACGAGAATGCTTGTTCGAGACAGTGGGTGTGGATGCAACTGTGCGTGCAACACATTGGTGGCGGTTAGCAGCGGTGGGTGTTGCTGTGGGGAGCGACTTCTCAAGACGTTTCTGAAAAGTTTCAATTTCCTGCGAGCCAACGTATCCGGGATGAGGAGGCGAGTTGAGTTTAAAACCAAAGCGACTATTTGGAGGACCTGTGACGAGGGTGCGAATGGGAAGGCCGGTGGCTGAACCATCTGAATCATGCTGCGGTAGAGGGTCTTCCTGTTGTACGGTGTTGAGCTCGCAATAAAATATGGGAAAGAAGGGACAGACTGGAAATAGACTGCCAGCATTCTGTGCGCCCTGTTTCCTGGTTCTCTTCTTGGCCTGGACTGGGGCCATTGGATTCACTGGCACGTCTTTGGGAACAGTTGTCACGGGGCAAGGAGTCTTCAACGGTGCCTCAAGCGTTTGACCAATCATCCTAAGCTGGTCCGCCCTCCCACCAACACCAGCGTTTGATCGCATTGTCCGTTGACAAGCTTACTGGGTATCAGTGGTGTTCTGAGCTACTGACTCTGAAGCCACCTCTGGAACCACATTTGACGAGGTGGCTGCGGACCGTGTGGTCTTACTCGGGGGTCGTCTTCCATCCATGGTAGAGCCTGAAAGCCAAGAGAAAGAAAAACACTGTCAGCCCCAAATTTGAATGCTCGGGCACGTGTGCACTGTGCACGGCCGAGTGTTGTAATAACGCCAAGTGAACATTGCAATATTACATAACCACTTCTAGCGATGACTTGAAACGCAGCATAGTACTAGTGATTTGAGATTTGAGGTCGACGGATACAGGGCAACATGGATTAAAAGATGGTACCAACCTGGGCGACATCAGTGAAAGCGACGACGAGGTGGGTGTTCGCTCTCAACGGTAAGTAACACAGCGAGGCAAGGCTTGAGATCAGCCAATACTGTGACAACGTGGGGCCAGACAATGGTGGCTGAGGACTGTACAGGAGCGATATCGGCGAAAATGATGGTGAGGTGCGTGTATGTGAGATTGCAATATTGTACCGAAGGGTGATGTGGCACCGCTGAACAGTGGTTGGGGAACATACGAGAGATGGGGGAGAGAACCTGGGCTGTGCGCAAGCCCAGCAAGCAACATACCATGGGAACTGAGTCTGCCCTTATCCAGGAAACGGGAACATGAAGATCGTATCGTCTTTGTCGCCTTGGGTACTAGTGAGTGGGATGAACGTGGGCGGTGAGCATGTTTTGCGATGATCAAGTGATGGCCGCATCAGTGTGCCGCGGTATGTCATGAGGTTGCAAAGCAGCTCGGATGATAACTTCGTCGTGGCCGATGGGGAATCCCAGAGGATGCCTTGCTGCAGTGTCGTCAAAGTTTACACGTGACAACCCGATACCGTGTGACAGACTCACTGCCAGTGAGCCTCCAAGTCGTGTCTTCGGGTCCATCATCGTGAATCCTTTTTTTTTTGGTCTCATTTTACTCACCCCGCTACTCTCCATCCATGTACAGGTGTCCAAGATGTCTCAAGGCTTTCACAACCGAAGGAGGGGTCACTTATCACTGGGCTCAGCCGCGCGCTGCGTGTAATGCAGATACCTGGTCAACAGAGGTTGTAATCCCTGATCCAGCTGACGGAGAACTTGATGAAGAATTGGACCCACCATCCCCACCACATCCTTCCACGGACTCAGACCATGCAAACAGGGCAATAGAATTTGCTGATGAAGACTTTCTGCAGCAACCACAGATCGACAATGTTCGGAGTTCAGTATCTCCTGCTCCACACGACAGAAAAGATTCCATAGGAAGAATTGTTGTCTGATTCCCTGGTGCTGCTGCGATCGTTGACATCGGCGAGACTTTCCTCACCCGATTTGAGCTCGACCCATACTCTCATTACCGGCTCAACAATCTTTACTACCCTTTTGCCTCGTTCAAAGACTGGCAAGTGGCAAACTTCTTGCTGAAGTCAAGACTCAGCATGCAGCTCATTGATGAGTTCCTGTCGTTACAGATGGTAGGTTGATCGTTATCGCCCAGATTTGCACTCATGCATCTTCTCAGGTACGGTCAGATATGCCACTCTCTTTTCTCACCGCAAAAGATCTACGTGCACGAGCAGAACTTCTACCGTCGGGCCTGCGCTGGCAATTTCAAGTTATACCCACTACACATCCTACGAAGAAACCTGTTCACCTGTACTACCGTGATGCTCTCGAATGTATTGAATCCTTGTTCAACCACCCATTTCTTGCTGACAAAATGGAATTTTCTCCTTTTCGACTGTTTACAACTGCTGAGCACCTTGTGAGGGTCTATACCGAATGGATGAGTAGTGACAGCGCTTGGGAAATGCAGGTAAAAAGAATGGGTATTTTCCTCCACCATCGGCTCATTGTCTTTCGCAGTCACAGATACCCGAAGGTGGTTCGCTTTGTGGCGTTATTCTTTCGTCAGACAAGACTCATATCACGAACATCAGCGGGGGTAAGGCTGCGCATCCACTCTTGATCAGCCTTGCAAATATCAAGATGTCCGTCAGGAACAAGGCATCTTCGCATGCCTTCCTTCTTCTCGCATTGATGCCAATCGCAGAATTCATCCATCCCAAGACAAGGATGTGCAGTGCCCTCGACGCATGACTTTTCCACCACTGCCTCAGCATCGTCGTCCAACCACTCAAGAAAGCCGCTGAAGTTGGCCCAATGATGTCGGATCCACTTGGCAATTTGCGCTACTGCTTTACCCCCTTGGTTTCATATATTGCAGACACCCCGGAAGCGGGTGTGGTGGCCTGTGTATGTTCCCTTACATCTCATCTCACGATGGCCAAGAACTTTGGTGATGCGCACCACCATGGACCCCGCACTGCAACTGTTACCCTTGCGCAGCTGCAATCCATTCAGTGCAATCCCCTCATGGTTGAAGAATACTTTGCTGCTTGTGAGATATTTCGACTTAGCGGCGTGTCGCACCCGTTTTGGAACGATTGGCCCCTTGCACAGCCTTGTCAATTCTTGACCTCCGAAGGCCTACATCACTGGCACGGAGAATTTTGGGATCATGATGTCAAGTGGTGTATTCATTCACTTGGTGCTGCCGAGATCAACTTTCGGTTCTCGCTGCTCCCCACCATCACTGGCCTTTGCCAATTTCCTACCGGTATCACCAAGTTGAAGCAAGTTTGCGGTCGAACCAAGAGGGACATTCAGCGATACATAGTTGTCGTTATCGCAGGCGCCGCAGACCCGGATGTTGTTATTGCAATCCGCGCCCTCATGGAATTTCGATACAGGGCTCAAGCTCCAGCCATAAGCTCTACGGGATGCGACCTGATCCGAGCTTCGTTGCAAGAATTTCATGATCACAAAGATGCTATTCTTGAAGGGGGTCTTCGCAGGGGTGCATCGAGTGGCGCGAACCTTGATCATTGGCATATACCGAAGTTGGAACTCCTGCAAAGTGTTGCGCCTAGTATCGCGAGGGTCGGGTTGTTATTACAGTGGTCTGCTGATACGACGGAGCATGCCCATATTGAAGTTGTCAAGGATCCCGCCTCGAGGACAAACAACCAAAATTACAGTAGTCAAATCTGCCGCCACCTTGATCGTGACGAGAAATGCCGTCTCTTCAACACCGTGATAGCCCTCACCCTGTCTAAACAATCTCGCCCCTCGGAAGATAAACTTGAAGGCGACAATGATTCAGACGATGATGATAGCCAAGGGTACAACGAAAATGGGAATGTCTTGGACGACATATGGACCCCACAACGCAAATCGGTTGATTATTTCATTGTCGCTGCTAAACCTCCCGCTCCATCTGCACCGAGTCCGCGCCGCACATTTAGCATCGGTCCTACGGCGTTCCGTGTCAACTACGACCCTTCATTACGCCGTGTCCCAATTGACGACGTTGCTCGGATGTTCAATCTACCTGATCTTCGTGGGGCACTCGGCGACTACGTGAATCGCGAGGGTAACTTCGCGAGGAACTTCCATCACTTTGGTCAGAGGAGGTGTGCATCGGACGTGCACCTGCTGTTCAGCGCGCTCCACATTTGGTACAAAGTTCGTCTACAACAGAAGGTCTACCACGATCCATCGACTACTGCGCCCACCTTCACTATTCATGCACAGCCTCCCGATCGTTCATGGGCTCATGGGCGGTACGACTCTGCAATTATGAAAATTGATGAACAATGTGTATGGCCATCAAGCGGTTTACTGGGTATGATCCATGATTGATCACAAGTGCCAAGTACCAACCTAACTTGATCTTTCTTTCAGGGCATGCAGTGGTTAATGTCCGCCTCATTATGATTATGTGCCCGGCTTCCCCCCGGGGCGGGACTGGTCTGTTCTCTGACCGATTCTTGATATATGCCCAGCGCTTTGATGTAGTCTCTCAGGGTAATAATCTGGTCGACCGTGCTACAGGATTACATGTTCTTAGGCGAGCAACCCGTCGTGCATCAGGCTCTTCCTCTGTGATGGGAGACGTTTTTCCATTGGATCAGCTGAGATCTTATGCTCACGTTGTCCCTCGTTTTGGTCGTGAAGCAGACCCCTCACATCGAGCAATTGCATCGAGTATTCCGAGTCCTTTTTTCTCAACAAATATTTCGACAAAGATTTTTTTTATGCTGTTAGCTAGCTTTTATAATAGTACTGTAGGATGACTCTTGTGATTCGGTATCGCGATGCCAATCCTATTGTTATCATAACTCCGTTCCACCACATAGTTTGTCTGACAAGTCGATGGCAAAATGCATACTCCACGATCACAGTGCAACTCGAAACATCTTTGATGTTTCTCCCCCGCCGGTGACGACTCTTGATTTGCGTTACTAATTCATGCCTTGAATTCCCTGCCTGCTGCACATACCCCCGCTTCTCGATTTTTGCTCACTCTATCGCTCTGCTTGGTCTCTCTCACACGTTTTTTTGTGGTCGTCGCCATGTTTCCAACAAAGACGACAGTCCTATGTACATCTGACACCAAAAGGTCGCAAATTATCGATGTATCCCCTGGAAAAGACCTATCTTTGCTGCATACATCCGATGATGAGGCGCGAGGACGACTTGACTTACAAGCTCAGAGATGTCATCAAAGCCTCTACAAACATTCGGCAATGCAAACGGGAGGGAGCTCCCACCCATGTTATTATGGAGTTTGAGCAACTGCTGCAAGTAAGTCGAACCATATTTCTTCCCTTGACATTGTTGACGCGGCTTTGAGGGAAGTTTCACGTTGCGACTTACTAGCATGGACAGCGATATAGCTGGTATCCCACAAGCGCTGCAGAAGAGTGGTCATCTAGTGAAAGCCATCCATGCCCCGCCTGAAAGGAAAGGAAGGCCGTCTCCATGGAAATCATGGCATAGCTCGGAAAAAGGATTGAACATCGCTTACCTCCAGGAGCTCGCACGGAACGGTCCTTCAACATATCCTGGGTAAGATCCGTTGTTCGGGATACCGGCGAACGTATAGACTTGCAATACAACAAGCGTGCAGATGCTTTCCTCCAGTATGAGTGGATTGTCAAGAGGCATCTCAAGGATGGAGAGTAAGTCATCGTTATCTCGCTTCGAGGATGCGAGTTATAGTGGGTTAACTTGCTGAACCACGATTAGTTTCATCCTTTTTAATCGACAACCTGGCTTGCATAAGATGAGTATGATGAGCCATCGGGCGAAGGTGATGCCGTATTCTAGTACATTTATATTCCCGGCTCCGGGTTTGGAGGCCTGACTGACGCCTTACAGTGCTGATTTTGATGGTGATGAAATGAACATGTGGTATGTCAATCTGACTTAATTCAATTGTTTCTTTACTTAGCGGGTACTCTAGCATACCCAAGTCTGAAGAAACCCGTGCCGAGTTGAGCCAGATTGCATGGGTTCCACGTCAGGTCAGTAATTTGTTCTAGTATCACCTTCGAGTTTGGTACGAAGTTCCCGCAGATAATATCCCCACAAGCGAACAACCCGTTATGGGTATCGTACAGGACACGTTGTGCGGTATCCACAAGTTTACCCTGCGAGACATGTCCAAAACATCCTTCTTTGGCTCCCTGATTGGGATGGCAATGTCCCCACACCTGCGATCATCAAGCCGAAACCCCGTTGGACAGGGAAACAAATCCTGATCATGGTCATTCCCCGTGGTATCAACATTCACCGCGCACCTGATCCCAAGTCGTGGAATCCTGTCTTCGACGATGGCATGATGGTGGACAATGGTGAAATTCTTTTCGGAATCATGGACAAAAAGACTGTCGGTGCAACACAGGGTGGTCTTATTCACGTCGTCTTCCGCGAGAAGGGTCCAGAGGCCATGCGATCAGTATTTACGGGGATTCAAATGGTTGTCAACTTCTGGCTATTCCACAATGGTTTCTGTATCGGCATTGGTGACACAATCGCAGGCCCCAAGGTGATGAGTTACATCACCCAACGTATCGGGGAGAAGAAGCAGCAGATTGTGGAGATCATCGATGACGCTTACCATGACCAGCTCAAGCCCATGCCAGGGATGACTATTCGGGAGTCATTCGAGAGCAAGGTTCGAGCGGCAGAAGATCAAGACGTTTGGGATGTCGGACAGGGAGTTCGAGCATAACTACCAAGTGGACGTAACAGATAAAGCAGGTGGCTTTTTGCCAGGTGTTTTGCAGATCGGCATCGATGATAGCTTGCTGGAGTTGCAGGCCAAGCTGGATGAAGAATACGCGCGACTGGTAGAAGACCGCCGCGGCTTGTGAGCATTCATTTTCCCCTGCTCCAATGGTCTCACACCGCATTACCTCCCTGTCGATCCGCAGCATATCATCCATAACGCCACCCAGATCTTCCATATTGATCAGCGAAAACCCAGTGATCTCGAGCCTGCATACATCGTCGACACCGTACATCAGCTCACGGAGCGATTCCTGACTATCCCTGGGGATGACTCACTGAGCAAAGAAGCACAAATCAATTCCTCGCTCACCTTCCACATGCACGTATGTGCTACGCTAGCGACGCGACGTGTTCTGGAGCAGTACCACCTGAATCAGGAGGCGTTTGAATGGGTTCTAGGCGAAATCGAAGCAAAGTTCAACCAGTCGCTCGTGAACGCCGGCGAGATGTGCGGTACGCTTGCTGCACAGTCCATCGGTGAACCGGCCACCCAGATGACACTGAACACTTTCCACTATGCTGGTGTTTCCAGCAAAAACATTAAGAGATTATCACGTCGCCACCAACATCAAGACGCCGTCGCTCTCAGTCTACCTGGTGCCGGAACTCGCGGAGAGCAGCACCCTGGCGAAGAATGTCGAACAAGAGTTGGCGTATATGTCGCTCCGAACCGTCGCTGCTGCTGTCAAAATTTGGTATGACCCTGATCCTATGTCAACCATCATCGAGGAAGATTCCGTATTCGTCAAGTCGTTCTTCTCAATTCCGGACGAAGAGATTGAGTCGAAGATGCACCTTCAGTCTCCATGGCTTCTCCGGTTGGTGCTCGACCATGCACGGATGATTGACAGAAATTTGACGATGCGCGTATGTCGCCGGTTGGATTGCGGAGAGCTTCAAGACAGATTTGTTTGTCGTCTGGAGCAAAGACAACTCCGAGAAGCTCATCATCCGGTATCGTGTTCTTGGTGGGGCGGACAACTTGAAGGACGAGGACGGAATGGGGGCAATCGAAGAAGATATATTCCTTCTCCAGCTGGAGAACACGATGCCCAGCTCCATCGGTCTTCGCGGAGTGCCTAGTATTTGCCAGTCTTCTTGCAGGAGCATGACAAGGTGTTCCACAATGAAGAGGGGAATGGATGCTGGAGACGGATGGTGTTAACCTCAAAACGGTCATGACCATCGACGGCGTCGACTTCACGCGGACATATTCGAACAGCTGCGTGGAAGTGTTCAATGTGTTGGCCATTGAGGCCGCCCGTGCAGCTATCATGAGAGAGTTGCGTGGTGTCATTGAATTTGACAGTTCGTATGTGAGCTACAGACACCCCGCGCTGCTTTGCGACCTCATGACACACCGTGGCACACTGATGGCTATCACCCAACACGGTATTAACCGTGCTGAAGTGGGAGCTCTCATGTGATGTTCGTTCGAGGAAACAGTGGAAATCTTGATGGAAGCTGCAGCCGTTGGAGAGAAGGATGACTGCCATGGTATTGTGGAGAACGTGATGTTTGGGCAGTTGGCACCGATGGGAATTGGCGCTTTCGATGTTGCACTGGACATTGACATGCTCAAGGACGCTATTGTCGATCACCCCTCCCGGTCCAAAACATGCTCGCAGCCCACGCGGACAGCGGTATAACACCGGGACAAGTGACGATGACACATACGATACCAACTCCCCTGCATGGTCCAAGACCGCATTCTCACCGCTCACTGTCCAAGGTGGTGAAGATGCCGCAAGTTTCTCCTTCCTTGGGTACGGGCAAAGCCCACTTGGTGTGGGTGGAATATCGCCTGCCGGACCAGGTTACAGTCCCAGCTCTCCGAATACATACTCCCCCACATCTCCATATGTTCCCCAATCACCGTTTGGTGGTGCCACATCACCCTTCGGGACATCGCTGTACACATTGTCGCCGTTCTATTACCGAGGCAGGACACTGACGTCGCCGACATACTTGCCGACATTCCCCACGCTCAATCTAACCTCACCGGCGGGATACTCCCCCATGATGCGGCACACTCGCTGTGGGGAACCAGCCACTCAGATAACATTCAACACGCTTCTCACCTCACTCGCCGAGTCGACACCGACCAATCCATAATGTTATAGGTTACTTATCGAGAATTGTACCAATGCTCACTTATATATACTTGATTCCTAAGTACTGTGTATAAGGTCTCTGGCGTAAATAGAGACAAGCATGTAATACGTCACACTTGTGAAAATTGTAAGCCACCCACATTATCTTTTTCATCCTCAAACTATGGATGCAGAAATCGAGTCCACCGCCAGCTGCTTTCCCCCTTCCGATGGTTCTGTCCACTCAATCGCTACCATTACCGCATCCAATCCCTTGCCACTCTCTGCACAAAACATTGTTCCTGGGACGCCCAGTGTTGACACCCCGCCACCAGTCAAAGTTGAATCGTTGATGACATCCTTCAACTCCCTTCCAATCCGCCCCGGTCATGCTCAACATCATAAAGTAATGGCTATCGCGGCCACGCCCTCCAGTCTACAACGTGCAGGTCGACAGCCCTTTCCCCCTTCCACTGCACCTTGAGTTGGGCCGGGTACGCCATTTCGAAATAGCTATCTTACATTGACTCCCAGCATTCCGTTGGCCAACAATCTTGAGGCCACAAAAAAACATACCATTGTGAGTAGTAGCAGAGGTACTGATTACGAACATTACTAACAGCGCTATTCTGAATCAACAGGACGATTTGGATCGTTTCGGTGACGATGAGGAAGATCGCGAGGACTTCGAACAGCAAGAAGCCTTGCTATATCTCGAGGTTGCGAGGGCTCGGGGTGATGTTCGGAAGCTGGAGCAGAAGCTCGCTCAGGCTAGGTGGGACAAAGTCAATGTTACCTCAAGGCTCTACAAGCTTCAAGCTGTAGAAGCCGAGAAGAGATCCAACGCGGCCGAGAGAAGAATTGGCACTATTCACAACTCAATTCGTATGGCGGGAGGGAGCCTTTACAACACAGCGCAGAAACGTCGCCGCACCTCAGACTCAGATGATAGCATCATCATCTATGTGGGTACGTGCATGAAAGCACCATAAGATGCATATTAACTGATTATATTCTCTCCAGGCATGCCTTCTGGCTCTCCAGAGGCATAACAATGGTTTTCGCGCTCGATGTGGCTCCTGTCACCGTTTCTTTATCTCACAGTATATGTGTAGCCTGCTTGACAATATATTTTCCTTTCTCTCATTTGTTTTGTGTCACTGTACATTTGTGTGAGTTACTGGGCCCGCTGTGGTCGCTGGCTGCGGTCTGCAACCCTGTGACATATTCACGCTGTCGTGCTGTGCATCATGTAATGTGCTGTGATGTCATGCTGTCACTGCGCCAAAATTGGTGATTTGCTGATGCACCGCCACGGAACTCGCTGCTGCCGCCGAGAAAGCCAGGCCCAAAATATCCTTACCTGCTGAATATTCTGATTACGCATTGGTCTTCTCCAAAGAAGCCACCAATCACCTTCCCCCATCACGATCTTATGACCACAAGATCAACCTTAAAGACTCCTTCTCCCCGAAGATCGGAAAGGTCTATCCTCTCTCTCCCACTGAACAGAAGGCAACAGAAGACTTCCTAGACGAGAACCTCGCTGCCGGAAAAATCCGCCCTTCAAACTCTCCCCAAGCATCCTCCTTCTTCTTCATCAAAAAGAAAGACAGCAAGTTACGCCCTTGCCAAGACTACCGCTACCTGAACAAACATACTGTTCGGGACGCTTACCCACTCCCACTCATCTCTGATCTCGTTGACAAACTCAAAGACGCCAAAGTCTTCACCAAGTTCGACGTACAATGGGGATACAACAACGTCCGGATTAAAGATGGACACCAATGGAAGTCTGCCTTTATTACTCACAAAGGCCTCTTCAAACCCCTTGTCATGTTCTTCGGCCTCTGTAATTCCCCCGCCACCTTCCAACGATTCATGAACGACTCCTTCCGTGATATGATCGCAGAAGGATGGCTTGTCATCTATATGGACGACCTCCTCATCTTCTCCCCCGACAAAGCCACACACGAGGAACGTACCAAACGAGTTCTCCAGCGCATGCAGGAACTAGACCTCCACTTAAAACTTGAGAAATGCCAATTTGCCACTGAAACGGTGGAATACCTCAGCATGATCGTAGAACCCGGCCGCATTGCTATGGACCCCGTCAAACTTGATGGAATTTCCAAATGGCCTACCCCGACCACCCCCAAGGAAGTCCGCTCCTTCCTTGGATTTGCCAACTTCTACCGCCGCTTCATCCCAGATTACTCAACCGTCGCTAGACCACTCATTGACCTTACCAAAAAAAACCAACCTTGGAAATGGTCCGATGAATGCGACCGATGTTTCTCTCATCTCAAAGAACACTTCCTCGCTGAACCAGTCCTTCGACTTCCTGACTACTCCAAACCCTTCGCCATTGCCACCGACGCCTCTAAATACGCTACCGGTGCTATCCTTCTCCAGACCGACACCAACGGGAACTGGCATCCCTGCTCACCTTTCCCAATCCTTCTCTCCAGCCGAACGCAACTACGACATCTACGATCGCGAACTCCTCGCTATCATCCGCACTTAGGGAAAGACATGGGTAAACCCATGGGTATCTGCAGTCATACCCATACCCATACCCACAGTGGGTACATACCCATGACCATGGGTATGGGTTTGAGTTTGGGTATCAAAAATGAAACCCACACCCATACCCACAGGTACCCATACCCATGACCCACTGTGGGTATTAGTGATTTGAAGTGCAGTTTGGCCTGGTTTTTTGGCCCCAAAATAAGGCCACCAGTAGTGTTTCAAAGTCCAGTTGGAACTGGTCATGCAACTGGACAGTGATTGCAGTTGTGATGAATTGCCAACCAGTCCAGTTGCACCTAGAAACTTCCCAGGACCAGTTTCAGGCTGATTGCCTAATTAGGAAGGTAAAAAACTGGATGGGACCAGACTTTTAAACACTAGCCACCAGATCCCAATCAGTCCTAGGAAAGTCCCCAGATTATCATCAATAAACTACCCTTTTGGCTACAGGCCCAACAGGACCTACAGGTACTCAACAGACTCTATTGACACTCAACCAAAAAAGACTCATGGATACTATGTACATACATAAGAACTACATATGCCTATAATTGACATAGATTTGAGCTAAAGCTTTGTTGGTTTGCAATGTGAAAGAAGTAATTGTGAAACTTATACTATTGATATCCTTTCTGACACACTGTGACAGCATATACCCACCCACATACCCACACTGTGGGTACATACCCATGACCATGGGTATGGGTTTGAGTATGGGTATCAGAAATGTAACCCACACCCATACCCACAGGTACCCATACCCATAACCCACTGTGGGTATGGTATACCCATGTCTTTCCCTATCCGCACTCTTAAGGCTTGGAGACACTATCTCCATGGAGCTTCCTTTCCGGTTCAGGTCTTCACCAATCACAAGAACCTCACCTACTTCCGTCAGCCCAAGGACCTTAACCATCGCCAAGCCCGCTGGCTGTTAGATTTAGCGGACTTCGACCTTAAGATGATCCATGTTCCTTGTTCCCTACTCTCCGGACCGGATGCCCTATCATGCTGGCGTGACTTTATTCCTACAGACTCCGATGAGAACAAAGGTGCCACCCTTCTTCCCCCATCTATGTTTGTCTGCCTTATCGACTCCACACTGGCCCACCATATCTCCTCTTCCTCAGCCTCTGACCCACTTGTCCTTCAGGCACTCCAAGCACTCAATGGAACCATTCCCCCCGCTTTCCGTTCCCGCCTCTCTGATTGGCAACACTCTGAAGGTGTCCTTACGTACAAAGGCCGTGTTTACATACCCCCCGATGAAACCCTCCGCCACTCCATCCTCGAACGATGTCATGACCATGAGTCTACCGGTCACCCTGGTTACCTAAAGACTCGTCAGCTTGTCGCGGCTGAATTCTGGTGGCCCGGACTCGCACAATATGTCCGGAAATACGTCGAAGGATGTTCTGTTTGCCAACAGAACAAGTCGAATACACACCCTACCATGCCTCCTCTCACCCCGATCAAATCGTCCTGCACACGCCCATTCCAGCAGGTCTCCTGTGATCTCATCATGGATCTCCCCGCTTCCACTTCTTCTTCTTTTGATTCTCTTCTAGTCATGGTGGACCACGGCCTTACTAAGGGGGTAATTCTTTGTCCCACGAAGAAGACTATTACTGCCAAAGGTGTCGCTTCCCTTTTCTTCCACAAAGTCTACCTCTGCTTCGGCCTCTATGACAAAATTATCTCCAATCGCAGCCCTCAGTTCGCATCCTCCTTCGCTCGAGAGCTAGGACGACTCCTGAACTATGACATCTCCCTCTCCACCGCATACCACCCCCAATCCGATGGAGAAACAGAACGAGTTAACCAAAAGGTTGAAACATACCTTCGCATCTTCTGTGGCAGTAACCCCTCCTCATGGGCCGATAAGATCTCCCACGCGGAATTCGCTCACAACCACCGCCCTCACTCTGTCACCAGTAAATCTCTGTTCTATCTCATGATGGGATATGAGCCTCGTGCTCTCCCCTCAGTACTTGCCAAATCTTCCCTTCCCGCTATCAATACCCACCTCAAAGACCTCTCCGCCGCTCGAGAAGAAGCACTAGCTTCTCATGAACTCGCTCGACAAGTCATGACTTCTCGGAACAACCGGGGATTCACTCCCTTCACCCTCGGAGACAAGGTCTGGCTCGAAGCCAGGAATCTCCGCCGCTCTATCATCAATCCGAAGTTCGCCCCGAAACGTGAAGGACCCTTCGTAATCACCAAAGTCCTATCTCCCATCACGTATCAACTCCGCTTACCGAAGATCTGGAAGATCCACCCTGTCTTCCATGCTTCTCTCTTATCTCCCTATCGCGAGAACGCCATCCATGGGAAGAACTTCCCTTCTCCTCCACCTGACCTTATCGACAGAGAAGAGGAATACAAAATTGATAAGATCATACAACACCGCGGAACCCCGAAAAGCCGCATGTTCCTTATCCGCTGGAAAGGATACTCCGCCGAAGATGACTCCTGGATTCCAGAACGGAACTTAAAACATTCAAAGGCCGCTCTCCAGGACTATAAGAAACTCCATCCCTCCATTTTCTCCTCCTAGCTCTCGAACAAACATGTCTTTCAAACAACTCTCCATTTCTACTGAATCTTCCCTTTCTGTCTCTTCCGCGCCTGAATCTCCTTCTTCCACCATCGCTGAACCTGGATGGAACTCCTCCTCCATTACCTACTACCCATCCAACATTCCTGGAACCGCAACCATTGACGAACCATTGACTCTTCCTGCTCCCATTCCTACCTTCCCTGTCGTCTCCCATCTGTTACGATCGCTGTGATCGCTAGTCCAAACGTGGACTTAGCAACAACCATTTCTTATCTATTTCCCTTACACGCATTAGACACGCCTTCTATGCATCTCCGCCTCACCGCTTCTATGCACACATGCCTATTTCATTACCCACATCCATGCTTCTCAGTCACATTGCATACATGATGCAACCTCATGCTTAACATGCACATGACGCATGTTCGACTTCTTACACGCACAAGCTGCATGCTGGCACAGCTATACATGCTTACGACGCATGTCTGCTACATGCACTTACCTCATGTTCTCCATTACTTACTTTATGTAGTAGTAGCACTGCTTGGTCCGTGCACTCTTGTATTTAGTATATAAACCCCAATGCCATGCCCGGAGAACACTAGTCTTGTTCTCTTGGTCTTTCCCCCTAAAGGATTACCAGCTCCCGACTCACTGCGTCTTCAGTCCTCTGTTCCCTTTGCAAGCAACCTATAGATACATTTAGGCTTCTCTTAACCGAGAGTCCCTTAAGGGTTGTTTCACCATCCTCCTCTTCTTGTACCTGATGAAACCGCTTCCGAACCTCGTCCCATCCTCGCAGTAAACCTTCCCCTCTATGCCAATAATATGAGACCCGATACTCCCTCTCCCCAATACGTACGAAACCTTTCCAACTATATCTTAGATTCTTGTTTCTCCATTCCCCTCGAAGCCCACATGGACATGAACTCCACCTTCCTCGGCCTTTATCGGGCATACCAGCAGACTCAGAAACTCTCCCTCGTCACCAACAACTTCACCGCGTTCAATACTCCAGAGCTCGATAGACAATGGGTCGCTTCTTCCCAAGGGAACATTCTCTCCAACCTCCATCAAGTGATGTACCAGATGGAGTTCGGTGAATTCATCACCGATATTGACCGCTATACCCTGGAACTTGCGGTAGAACGAATAGCTTCTGCCCAGACCATTCCCCTCGTACACCCCGCTCTCACCGCAATCAATACCCCCGCATCTACTCCATCCGCATCGTCTTCCCCTCTTTCTCCTGAAGAAGTCGTTGCCTTAGATCACGCTGAACAAGCCCATAACAACCGGAACACCCCTTTCTTGGGGGCCTTGGAACGTCAACCTCTCCTCCCCTCTCACCCAAGCTATGCCCACGCTTGTTACCAATGCCATCGCATCGGACACGTACGCCGCAACTGTCCCTTCTACATGTGCCCTATCACTGGCTGTCGCCAATGGGCTCCTGGACATGACCAGCATTCCTGCCATATGGCTACCCGTCGTCCATCTCTTGCGCACCGACTTTCTACTGTCGGCCCTACTCATACTCATGGCACCTTAGCTAGTCGTCTATCTGACGGCCCCTCTCGTCACCCTATTCTTTCCTCTACTGAGAGACGTTCTCCCCAACGACAGTCTTCGTCATCTTCTTCCGGTTCCTCTCGAGGTTCCTCCTCCCATCGGTCTTACCGATCTGCTCGTTCCTCCGGTACTCGACGAGTACTCCCAGTGCCTCCTCCGCGTGCTTCTGCTCCATCCCCAGACTATCTTGATGATGCACAGTATGATGACCCCATCACCAAGGACAGATACACCAACATCACTGGCTCCCCTGGCGCTTCCTACTCTAGTCTCTATTAGTCCTTCAACGATGTCTCAGATCTAGTAGGGGGGTAATGTTATGACTTTCTCTTTTCTTATCGCTTACCTTGTACTCTGCGCACTACGGACACTATTCCTTTTCCACAATGACTTCCCCTTATCTCCTGTTCCTTCCCATCGGCGTCCCGACGGTACTCCACTTGCTTGTCATCATGTACCTTCCTTCATGTTCCATCTCTTTCTCTCGCATTCTATGCCTACCCTTAACTTCTCTTCCATGTAGTATATAAACCGTCGTTTATCGCTTTATGTACTTTCTTCACTCTTGAGCTCCCTTGTATTCTTGTACCTTGTACAATCTATCGCTCTTGTGGTCCCCACTTGAACTGTTGGTAATCAGCCCAACCTCCTTGAATCCTTGAACCTCGTGTGGACGACCCCATGAGCTCCTTGATCCCCTAGTAGTCTTTGTCCTACTCTAAAGGACGTTACTTCTATAAGACCTCGTCGTGCTTCTGAGTCGACGCTCTCCTCATTCTTCGCTTCACAAGGGCTACGCTTGTACCTACCCGGTCCAAGCGTAACACATGCTGACCATTTTCCACAGGGAAACCTTGGATGAGCACCAACGAATGCGAGCCAGAAGGCATCCCTCCCCCAGGCCCACTGGGGAAGGGAGGAATCTTGCACTTCGTCGATTAGCCAACATTCGATCTCGTTGGATAGCATAGCCCATTGCTGAGAGTCAGTCCAGTCGAATGTATGTGGTAGGGGCAAGAACGAGATAGCGAAATCCTGGGCACGAGTTGCCATGCAAACATCATCACTGCCGGCGTAATGAACATGGCGAAGCTAATACAATGCGTCAGTTTAATTGCTCATGACTCCAGAGGAATAAAAACCCACTGGCATACTATGCTCGGATGGCTCAGACTGATATACGCTCCAAGCTTTTGCGCGTACAACTGGTGCCATAAATTCATTGTACTCCTCTGCTACAGAGACAGAAATCTTGATGGGTTGCTGAATTGCGTAAGTGAACACGAAACAGCATATAGATAAGGAAACAATTCACAATTTGTTCATGAACGAGGCATTGAGGCACAGGACCAGAAAAGAATATTGTGACGACCAATGGCTGAAGAAAAGCATGGTCATTCCCGACATACTCAACATCCGGACAAATGAGTGTTTGGGTGGTGGACGACATCTTACTGAAGAAAGTGGGAATCGAGCGTGAACACAAGGAACTGCAAAGCGTTGACTTTGGTGAAACCGATGCCCCAAGAGGCCATCACGTGACACGAGAAAACTCGGCTCGATCGATCGATCAACGTTCAAGCTTCGTTTTCAACGGCTTTGTAGGGTATCGAAGGCTTCTGCTCACCAATCTCTTCGTTTCACTGCTTCAAAAATCAAATGAAGGCCTGCACCAAGGACATTATCAATGGAAAAGGTGTGTTGTGCGTCATTTTCTGACACAAATGCTAACTCCGTGGCCAGTATTTCAGTATGTGAACAAAGAATCTTCATGGCTTGTCAACTGCTTAATCTGTCCGAAGACACAAGGCAACTATCGTGAATTCAACTTGAAGCACATCAGGAGCCATCGGTCCTTCCACGTCCACCAGCGTCATCTCAAACTCTATGCGAATGGTCGGACGTCATTATCAGGCTATGAGTCTTCCCAGCACTCAGTCGAGCAGTGAGCCCCTGAACCACCTCCTGGTATTGCTGGTCCCTCAAACGATGTTGATGAAACCGAACCAATGACTATTGATGACCACGAGTGGATAGGAGGGATTCCAGACGAGAGCGAACCGATGTTGGTCATGCCAGAAGTGCCATCCACGTCGACCACTCTGCCGCAAGCTCTAGAGCTTGAGGATGACCAGCAATTTTCGTTGAGAGAACTTTGGGAGGCCATATCAACCAGCCGCTATCAAAAGATCGACGGTACAAGGGATCTATTTGATGAGCTACAAGAAGTGTTTGCCTCCGGCGAGGCACTTTTCTCTATGCCACTGTCTCCGCTCAACGCAACCCCAACTGATGACATCGAATGTAATGTGGAATCAGATTTTGGTATCGAGCTTTTTGGTGAGTACCTTTGAATCTGCTATGTGTTATTTACTGACTTCGTGGACTGAACACTTTAGATGATGACGCTGACGACACCTCACACTCAAGTTCCATGGAAACGAGGACCTCCCCCAGTAATTCAATGTACCTGTGGCCGACAAAAGGTGTAAGTTATCCATCAACTGCGGTCCGAAGGCTGATCTATTAAACACTTTTTCTTGATAACAGCATTTCCTCATGGCTGTATTATTCAGTTCCCCAAGGCTTCCATTTTCTCGATCACAAAAACAGGCCGTTCTTGGCTGGGCCAAAGAACTTGGTGCACGCAATGTGCCGTCTCTATATGCCATGCAGAAATCCTATGATGAGGTGAAGAAAATGGTTGGTGACCCAACCCAACGAGTCATCTCACCTCTGGGCAACGTCTTTTATATCAACAATGTTGCAAAGGTTAGCTTTTAGCGCTACATTTTAGTATCTTTCTCACCTCTTGTGTTCTAGGATTACGCAAATCCTCTCACACGACTCGCTATGCAGGACTTTCCAGAGGATGGCAGTAGTGGAATGTCACAAGTTTTTAATGGCGAGAAAATGTTACACGAGCTACCATCTCCCCCGGCCGTTCATGCCAATGGCAGTGTCTATTTTGTCAGGGAGTTATTGCAAGAGTCTTCTGGAGGATATTTTATACCCGAACGCTTCTTCCTCGCTACAACCCCCAGTGCGTCCACTGTACCCGCAAGTCCCACAGAACAGACATCGAAGTCTTGTATGAAAGAGCTTTTTGCTCTTGGGTGCTCTGTGATGCGTACCAATGTAAGTCAATCAGCTTATGAATTACCATACATCGAAGGTTGACTTATATATCGTTTATAGGCTGGGTTTATTGTCTGTGACGAAAAAGAGATCATACCAATCTCGATGTTCAAACGATCATACAATGACATTGCATTTCGCCCTTCAGAACTTGCATGTGGCTTAACTGAATCGTCCAAAAAGTATGCATCATTGGAGCCCAACCCGTGGCGTCAAAAGTCAGGCGGTCGTATGGTCGATGCTGTGCCACTTATCATCTTCATGGATGACATCTCTGGCAACATCTCTAAACAGTGGAATAAGCACTTCATCATATATATGTCGAACGCGAACCTACACCGTGAGATGCTGGATCATGAATTCTGTGTATGGTTCGTCACGTCCTCACCGCATGCATCTCCTATGGAGTTGATGCATGCCATGAAACAATCCATCTTGTACGTCTCATTTACTACAAAATACTTATGTGACTCACTCGTCAAGTCAGGACTGCATCTGCATCAGGGATCATCGCATGGGACTGCCGAGACCAAGAAGAAGTCCTCCTGGCTCCGTACGGACTATTCCACGGCGGGGATAATCCCATGCAGGCTGAAGAATGCAGTCAAGGCGGCCTCTGCTGCAATTACTATTGTCGGACATGCCATGTTGGGGGCCCGAAAGAGTACAAGGAATCCGAAGCTGGCTACAGCACCTTGTTTAAGGTCTGGTACGCATTTCTACTGATATCCTTGCTAGTCTAATATCAATTGCAGCCAGGTACACTTCACATGCCTGGAGAAACACTCAAAGAAATCAAAAATCAATTTCAGCTCGCAGTTTCATCTGGCGTGACGACGAAGATTCAAGCATCGGTTTCGAGCACGGGCGTTCATGACTCCCTCTCGCTTGGTATCCTGAACACCATTGTAGAGATGGGAAAGCAGCTTCGCAAACGAGGAACGGGAGGTTGCATGCAAGAAGGTGAAATAAAGGCTACGTTGGAGAAGGAGCTTGCTAATCTCCTCGGTGGAAAAGATCTAGATAACATGGTACATCCACTCCTCGGTATGGAGGGTAAGTTTTGTGATCTTTCCTTGTTATCTTTTATTGAAATCTAATCTCAGGCATTAACATCCATATGGACACCCCAACGGAGATTCTTCACACTATTTTGCTCGGCGTCGTCAAGTACTTTTGGGCACAGACTGTGCACCTTTTAGAAAAGGCAAAACTTCTCGACCTTTTTCAGAGCCGTCTGAACGCAATCGAGCGCAATGGGCTCAACGCACCAAACTTAAATGCGGAGTATATGTGTCACTATAAAGGCGCGCTGATCGGAAAGCACTTCAAGAGTCTTGCACAAGTCATGCTGTTCATCATACATGATCTAGTACCTCAAACAGTGATAGATGGATGGACAACAATTGGCGAGCTCGTTGTTCTTGTTTGGCATACAAAAATTGAGGACCTTGAGGTTTACTTGGTCTGTGAATTTCTATGTCGTGCTCATCATCCAATGTCGTGCTAACTTATAGTTTTCCATAGGCTCGGCTTTCCCGAACAATTGAAGACTTTCTTAATGTGATGGCAATCTGCGCCCCCAGCATTCTTATCACAAAGCCAAAGTTTCACTTTCTTGTCCACCTCCCTGCCTACATCCGCTGTTTTGGACCCGCAATCATTTTCTTGACAGAACGATATGAATCGTTCAACCACGTCTTTCGGCTGATGTGTATACATAGTACTCGGCAAGGTCCAAGCCAAGATACATGTCAGACATTTGCGCGGTTCGACATTATTAAGCACATTGTCACTGGCGGATACTGGTATGAGAATAACTTGGAGAAATGGGTCCGCGCCGGCCCATTTGTGTTGAGTTTCCTTTCCGACCACCCAGCACAAGCACATCTGCTTGGGATAAACCTTGATGCGTTGGAGAACAAGTCTACAGACACTTCAGGTAAGTAGTCTCTGCATTGCACGGCATTAGGTGTACTAATTTTATTGATCTCTAGGAACAGGTCAGATTACTCGCATCCCAGTCCCTTCTACCACAAAAAGCAGCACTTCAAGGGTGAAGATGCAGCTTTCCGAAGCTGTACGATGGGAGACCACCCAGTGTGCCAAAATTGGTGTCGTGAATGGCTGTGGCTCGGATGGCAGATACTTTCAAGGTGATACCCTGACGGCGAAACATGGGGACAAAGTTAAACTCCATGGCAATGTCATTTTTGCTCATGCCCCATCAAGCTCAGGATTTTCGGTTGGACGTATACTTGAGATTTTAATCAGTGATCCCAACTGCTGTGCTGTCACACATGTCGCCATCCAGTTGTTCGAATTTGAATCAGCCCTGCACCCCATGCTCCACCTGCCGAAACTCTGCTTGACTGCTCAGAAGGTGGTCGTATCTTGTATCGTAAGTGTATTAAAGGTCACGACTCGAGACATTCTAATGGACATAAGGACATCATTTGCGCTGCTAATTTACAGCATAATTATGTGGATGCTGGGTGTGTAAAACTCGCACAGATTGCTATCCGCCAGGAACAGACCCCGATGGCACGAACAAAACCTGTAATCTGCCACGAGGAGACGCCAAACTATTTTCTCAACACTTTCTCTATTCACAATTACGCCTTTATTCGTGCTGCGCTGCCTGCATCATTACGAGAAACCCCTTTACGTGTTGCGGCTCAGGATGTTCAGAGGGTTCGCAAACAGGCGGCTCAGCAAGTCCGCCAGAAGAAAGCACAGCAAGCGTCCAGTTCCGTCCCAGCAGAGGATCTGGGTGTACCAGCCTCACCTCAGGCTCTGCCCGTATTTGATCGACAATCAAAGCAAACATGAAAACAAACCAAGAAACCCACTCCACCAGCGCCATCCAATTCCATCGATATTTCTGAAGAAACACGATCAGCCCAGCTCACACCACACACCATTACTACATCCCAACACCCTCATCCACTGCCATCCTCAATTCTGCCTAATGGGATTGTTTCCTTGACAGGGTCCAATGACTCAGTTCCATCTTTTTCTGCCGCTCCGGTCCTGAACCAGGATTCATTTCGGACATTTGCTCCTTCGCCTCATATGTACGCTTTACATCAGAACACTGGGCCTGTGGGTTATCCAATTCCAACACCAGTGGCAAGTCACTACCGCCCTTCTGGATCTATCCAGGGACAACCCAGCCACCACGTGCCGCCTCAGATCCCAAATAGTGTGTTAATAGGATGTCACGAATACGCACGTCCATTAGCAAACTACCACATGTTGCCAGGAATGTCAAGCAGGTCTGATTCGTTGTACAGTATGCACCCTGCTCCTCATTATGCAATGAATCCCCCGCCTGTCCCCTTGACGTACAGTAGCAGTAGTTGGGGCCAAACTCCCACTGGTTATTTCCCTTCAGAGTCTTTGGTTTTTTCGGACCAGTGCGGCACTAATGTCGCTCAAACATCATTTCCCCAGGTGAATACAGTTTCATATGGTCCAACCCCAAGTGGGCAACAATTTCGCTACGATGTGCAGCCTTCTTTACATGTATACCGTACAACTTAACACTGTATTACTCTTGATCAATGTTTTCACTCGAGGTTTTTGGTGTATCATGTGACTTGTGACGATTTGTCGGCAAGACTCAAGCAATGTGTCCCTTCACTCAAAAGAACGGTGTTCAGCATGCCATTTCCTCAGAGTCCCTCACCCAACGCCAGCGATTTGCAATGTTTCAGCAGTACCAATTGCAAACCTCCACTGGTCGTAGCTCTCCATCAACTCATCCTTCCTCAGTCGCGACGAGTTCCCGAGGTTCGCTGCACGCTTCCAGCTTGAGTAACAGTCTCTTGCTACCAAATGGAAGAACGCCTTTGGCCACTGACCAGGATCTCGAGCCACCAACATGTTCTCAGCCTCGTCGACGTGCAGGACCTCCTTCCAACACATTGTCACAGCTCGATGAGTCCATCAGTGCAGGTGTTCGCCGGCCAAGGAGCAACTCTTTTGACGACATCAATTCTGACCCTATGCAGCTCAGTCCTCAGTGCGTGAAACGACTCAAAACTTACGCCAAGGACCTCTGCAGCACGCTTGAAATTCCTGAAAAGAATCTTCTTGCGTTTGTTGAGGTAAGTTGACGTTCGTGCATGGTTTTCGTGTCCCATTACCATTAATCTCTAGTCAGGAGACGTGTACCATATGCTAGTCAACATGAAAGCTTCGCTCATCAAGTACGAGATCGAAGCGAGTGCTAATAAATCCAATGCACTTCAAGAAACCCTAGCTTCAAAGGACTTCGAGGTAAGCCTATACTCCAGTTAATAATAAAGCTACTAGTAACTACAACGCTCCACAGACTGCCCTTCATAATCGCCTCTTGTCATGTGTACTTTCTCCGAACATTACTGCCTACGTGACGGACGCACAACAGCATATCATGGTACATTTACTCTCCCGGTCAAGCCTAATTGCTGACTTCATTGACAACGTGATTTATAGGATTTTATCTTTGAACACCAAGATATCTTCAAGATTCCAGCAGGCGTTTTTGATGATTCAGAGCTCAAGTCCAGTCTTCGTTCAACAGCGTCCAGGTTACTCGCAAGTATTCACTCCCATCTGAAGACACAGGTATGTGCAAGTAATCAACGACTAGTGAAACACAACCAATCCAATGAAACAAAGATGACATTGTCCATCGTCAAGAAAACGAGTATTGTCGATGTCACAAAGTCACTGGCGCATGCGAGTTCAGGAATGGAGTTGGAAGCTGCTCACTGGAATAGGATGGCTTTCCTTGTATGTGAACTTGCACAGAACGAAGCGGAACACTGACCCATTGATATGTCAGCACTGCTGCCTCCGTATCTTCCTTATCGGTACCGGCAATCTAAACAATGTACCACTCAATATTTGCTTCACCCCTTGCCTTATTCCCATGCTCAAGGCAGACCTGCAAAGGAAGCTCGAACGCGAGCTAGGCATCAGTCTCAAGGATATGGTGGAGAACTTGAAAGGTCTCATCGAAGGGAGCATCACCACCACAGAGGTCGCTCCTGGATCTGCCAGCAATGGTGAATCTTCCTCTGGAGCCATCAGAAATGGCGCTGCTGATCCCGGCTCAATGGATGATGAAGGGGAGGATTCCGATGTTGATGCTGAAGGCATCCCTGAAGAGAACGTTGACGGGATTGATGACCTCAGTGAGGAGGACTCTGGGTTCGGGCTTGAGGGTCAGCCTGTGCGTTTCAACAGTGGCAAATTTTGGAATTACGTGGATTACATGCTCAATGTTCTGCGTGAAACAGCTCGCAAAGAGTCCAGTACGAAGGAAGAGTACGAGAAGGGGGTTGCAAAGTAAGTAAATTCCCTCAGCTATAGTCAGCCAGAGCTTATTTTCTATAGTATCATGATGCAAATCTTTCAGGGTGATCTTCTGGATTGTCCCGGCAGTGGTAGGAAAGGGTTGAGGCTGACGACTGTGAACCCTCAATGGCAGACCACTATCCAACACGGGCTGATGTGGTAGATTTACTGTCATTTGTTACATTGCTCTCTGTTCCTTCCTGTCGTGTGGCAGTTGTATATTCCATCAATACAGTCTATCATGATTTTTCTTATGGCCTGGTGTGAACGGGAATGCAAGGGAATTGTATGTACCATAACTGGAACATTGTGTCGCCCATATCAATGAGATTATGCAGTGTATATCTGGAGGAATGTCCGTCTCATGAACATCCAGGGATATAGTCTGGATATACGAAAAACTTATAAATTGATATATTGAGTAGCATATATATCGTACATCCTCTTTTTTTATGTGCAAACATGTGGCGGCAGACATACAATCTATATCGGGATATGATATAAGGTGCACCACCCACGTGGAGTCTACGTTCTAGCTTTGGCACCGGCTATACGACCAAGAATGTTGGCATAATCTCTCAATGTTCTGATAATATTTATTGGATATGCTACATCAGCAAAACACAAAAATACTGTAAAGCACTGTACAGTGCTGTACAGTGACACAGTGACACAGTAGGTCCCCCATTTTACAGTGACAATAAAATGTGTTTAAAAGTCAATTTTATTGCTATACAAACAATATAATTTGTGCCTGTGGTCACTGTAGTTGACTGTACTCACTGTGCCACTGTGCCAAAATCAGTGATTTGCTGATGTAACCCGAAGATCCTTCAGGTAAAATTTATAATTGTTCTCCGCAGCCATGCCGGAAAGTAACACATGTACATAATCTGGATATCGGCTCCATCTCCGACAAAAAAAACATTGACGGCACAATTTTCACGAATGGGCGTGTACGTGGGGAGGCGTACACGTGTGATGCTGACGAACTTTTTTTCTCGTTGTGCCGTATAATTTAAAATTATGTGTGTTGGCGGTTTTGGGGTCTTTGCTCTCGTCACCTGCAGGTACCTCTACATCTTAGCCGATAAAAAGTCCGAGTGATAACAGGGGACACAACACTCTGTAGATTCGGTTGGACTCGATGAACGGCATCGCTGACGATATGTGACGACAGTGATAATGTAATTATGGCAATGCCATACGGCAACTTTTCCTTTTACTGATGAGTCTGAAGGAAGCCGTATCCAGATCAAGAGAGATGGTTCAAACGTTCATGGCCTAATTATCTGGCATTATTCGGACTTGACGGCACTATGAGAGCAAGACAGACTATCAGGCCAATTTCACTAATTCCATGCACTGTAGTATCAAACAGTATTTCATCTTCGTTAGCCTCATTCCTAATCATGCTGAACATTGAGTTAGTGCCTGATGGTCTCAGTCTAGTAGTGTCCGACGGTCCGAGTCATTCTTAGTGTCTCACTGTCCGTGCCTTTATATTGAGGGTCGGTTTCGCTCCAATCGCTCCCATCCCATACAATATGCCTTCATCACGCAGGCATGCCGATGCTCTGACCAGGTTCCTTCTTTTCTCCAAGGCTTTAATATTCACTTTGCTACTAGATGCTGCATTTGTTACTCTCGTTCATTCTGTGACCAAAACCTTGGACGTCCTCAGGCTCTACTTCGTTGTGCACCTGGTCATAATATTCATCACGACAGCCTTGTCGCTCCTCATCTACTCCTTCGGCTCCGCACGGAAGCCTGTCCCATTCAAGATACTCGCGCACATCTTGTTGCATGGTCCCATGGTGGCCGTAGTCTTATATGGGTGGGAAAACCTGTCACAATCAACCAGTACGCGTCTTGAATTGATTCATGACGTTATCGTTATCAGTAATGCCTTCTTCCGAAGTGACGATGTCCATATATCTCGTTCTTGTGTTCTTCATCCATGTCGCTCTGCACCAGCCACTGCAGCATCTCCGCCGATCAGTGGCCAGGAAAGACGACAATGATCTTATGCTCTTCCGCTGCAGCTGCATCTGAGGAAAAGCACAATCCCGGGCTGCCACGACATCCAACATCGCAATGGAGAACATAGGTAACTGTTCAGTCACATCTCCAACGGTGAGTGCTGTGTTGCTGATCCCATGATTTGTGTGATACTAATCTTACTACTTGCCAGGCAGTCATTGACATAGTACACAGAATCCCAACCCGTGTCGTCAAGTGGGTCCTCGACGTCTTCCAGATCATCATCGCCATGAGGGAGAGTGGTGTGTGAGGTAGGGGGTGGCCTGGGAGTTGTGGTTGTGGCTGGGACGGTACGAGGGCAGCGGAATGCAGCATGGGCGTTGCAGAATGCTGTGGGTTGTTGTCGGGCATGTCCATGTCTAATATAATATGCTCCAGTCGCCGGCGGTTGTGTCCACCCACGTGACTGTCGTTTCTGCATTGGATGAGAACTGTGCTCCAGTGCCGGCGGTTGTTGTCGCATTGGGCAACGTGACGCATGTCCCCTGTTTCTTCTCTCCTGCATGCTTTTGTAGTGACGCTGCGTGCGTTCCGTTACGCTACATTGTCGTCATGCGGTTTTCGTTTTCGGTTCGTAACTTGGTCCATCCAACTCGAGACTGCGAGCGATGTATCGTCTGAGGGTCTCATGTTTCGCTCCAAGCCTCCAACTGTTCTGCCTCTCTCTGTTAGGAGTTCGATCATACACGACGTCAGACATTATGTCAATCCTCCAACACTCAGCACTCCTATTGTCCTTTTCCTCGCTCCCTCCATGGCAACTGCTTGCAACATTCATGGTGTCGTTGGCGTCCGAAACGGACGTGCTTTCACTTACTCACCTGGGAAGAACTTTTGGAAGCATGATGGATTCTTGCCATTGGCCTTGGGCGATCTTCCTGTTCAGTTCTTTACGTTTGGTGGGGTATCTGGTCCCTTGGAAGACGGTCCTTATTGTGGAGTGGCGCGTGTAGTCACGCAAATGACTGCGGGTGCAAATGTCGAGACTACTGATCCGGACTTGCAGCTCTTTGCGACTGATGTGAGTTTTCCTCTCTTCTTCTTTATTTCTTTTATTTACGATCTTTCTCTAACAGGAGTTTACGCCAATGCCAGCACTTCCTTCTGAGCCTGGTTCTTCTTTTCCACCTCCCGTCTTTATTGTCGCAGGGAAAGTCACTCGCACCAATTTGGACGTCGATCAAAATCGTGCTTTCGACATCGACATTTCGCAGTATGGTGCAGCACCTCAACAACTCATTCGTCTTCGATGTTTCTATCCGCTTGATAACTCATGTTTTACTAAAACCCCATTACCTGCAGTCGGAAAACATGTCGTTCTCCATGGATATATGAACGGATTTCTCAGTGCACGTTGTCTCATTCGCATTGTCGACATTGCATTGGGACCAACAGATCTCAGTCATCCTACTGTCGATGCTCCGCCGTCAATGAAGCTAGGCGGGTTTGATTGGAAAGCTAAGAAAGGAAAAGAGGGCAAAAAGGCTATAGTGGAGGAGAATTCTGACACGGAGGTTGAAAAAGTGTTACAGCAAAAGACTGCAAAGGGGAAGAAACGGTTGAGAGCAGATGATGAGTCCCATGTCGAAGAGCGGTTAGACGTGGAGCCAGTTGCATCAACTTCTAAGCAGGTTTGAGATGATTTTTAGGGGTCGTTGAGTCATTCGTCTCTACATCTTTCCTGTTTCGAACATTGACTTCGATCTCATTTGTGTTCTTCAATTCCGTTCATCTGCATTGATGCCTTTATCGACTATTCATGACCGAGAATGACAGCGACGTCGACGTGAGCAACAGCGAGCATCAAGGGTAAATTTCGATTTAGCCGTTCACATCGCCTTCGTCTCACATGTGCTCTGTAGCCCATCCCCCCTTCCGTACCTTCTCCATGGTGGATAGAGCTTCAACTCCATCCACCGCCTCCCATTCAAGCTGCGGTGTGGAATCGACGCTGTCCTCACTGTAATGCTCTTCTTCTCTCCACCAAAAGTGATGCTTTCTGTTGTGCCAATGGACGACATTGTCTTCCGCCACTGCACCCGTTGCCATTTCGCATTCGTTCTTTGTTAAACGATACATTAAATGTCCGCCATTTGATGGAACACTGTCGTGCCATCAACAATCTTTTCTCCTTTGCAGGGATCGGTGTTACTGGTGGGTTTCAACAATTCCAGTCCGGTGCTGGCGTAGGACCTCCTGCTGTTGCAATTACCGGTCGCACATATCATCTCATTCGAGACACTGAGTACACGGAACATTCTATCCACTGGTTTCTTTACGACGAGTCACTCCGCATGAACCAAGCTCAACACTTTCAGATCCATAGCTTCGTTGTGCAGGCAATTGCAGATGATCTTCGTGCCATTAATCCTTACGTTGGTCATCTCCAACATTTTCATTCTGTTCCTCGCCGTCACAGCCGGTTACTGGAGTTACAAGATTTTTCATCAAATTCAGATTTCGCAGCTGTCATGCATGCCGCCAATTCAACCACCGTCAATCCACGTTCTATTGTTGTCCGTCGTCGAGGAGCCCATCCACCTGATTTCATTAACATCCTCTCCCGGCACTACGAACCTCTCCACTATGTGCTTCTTTTTCCTCACGGTGACATTGGATGGGGCCTAACTGCCGTTCCTGATGTTCCTCACTTATCACAAGTAAATTGGTATCGGAGTCGACTGCTTGCAAATAATGACGAGCAATTCTCAATATTTGGTCGTTTGTGCTGCGAGTATTTAGTAGACATGTACTCGCGCACCGAAGAAGAACGCCTCGCTTACATCAATCGAGAACGAAGATATAGAGCTGAAGAAATCCGGGAACGTGATCAGCAACAGGACGATGAACCAATGGAACCCACCATCAAATTACCCGCTAGCTTCGTCGGATCCCATGTGTGGACATCTGAGCAGACAGCAGACGCAATGGCACTTGGACGCAAATTTGGCGCACCTACCTTTTTTTGCACCATGACTTTCAATCCAGATTGGCCAGAGGTACAGGCTGTTCTTCAGCCTCGACAAAATGTGTCTGATGTTCCAGTGACCATTGCCCGTGTTTTCAAGTCCCGTTTGCACAAAGTTCTTGCTGTTCTGCGTACTGCGTTCGGTCGAATAGTGTACCTCATCTGTGTCATTGAATTTCAGAAAAGGGGTTTTCCTCACGTGCACATTATTTTCAAGGTATTGTTCTCTTTCACGTGCCGCTCCTCACTGTTGCTCACACTCGATATCCAGGTTGATCCTGAACCCCCATTTGAAGTCATTGATTCCATCGTCAGTGCAGAGCTTCCTCGCGACAATTCTGCTTCCCGAGAGAAAGTCCAGAAGTATATGATGCACCACACCAATCATCTTACTCATCCTGGCAGCCGTTGTAACAAGAAAGGACGTTGCATTTATGGATTCCCTCACTCCATACAACCTACTACATCAATGGATGAATTTGGTCGTGTTCAATGGCGATGCCGTGAGCCGGAGGACGCTTGGGTGGTTCCTCATTGCCCTACCCTGCTTCACGTTGCTGACTGCCACTTCCACTTCGAAGTTGCTTTCACTGCAAAAGTGTTCAGCTACCTCTACAAATACATGTACAAAGGACCTGATGTCACATATTTCACTCTTGGTGATGAACCTGAGAGTCCTTTACATCCTCCATCTGTCAATGAGATCAATGATTATCAAAAAGCCCGCTATTTATCTGCTCCCGAAGCTGCATGGAGAATTCTTGGATACGACATCACAAGAAAAGAACCTTCTGTCAAGAGCTTACCTGTCCATCTCCCTCATCAAAACACTCCTCAATTTCGCCGCCGAAATGGAAATCGTTCTTCCACTTCTCTCCTTGATCACTACTTCCTGCGGTCTGTAAATCTTGCCCATCTTCGATACGAGGAATACTATGAACAATACATCCTTTATCCTTATCGAGTCGATGAAGCTCTCTGTGATCGTGACTTTCCAGAAATAGAGGTTGAAGGAGTATTGCGAAAAAAGGCATCTCGACGTGTTGCACGCGAGAAAATAATTCGAGTTGACTCCATTCTTCCCAATAGTCTCGAAACCCGATGTTCCTTTTTAGGAAGCGGACGGGCTACGCCCAAACGAGATGCTTCCAGGAACGTCTGGAGACATTGGTGTGGCGACGAGTGCATCGAGTCACGCTCGGTTACACCTGTCAACAATTAGCTCAGAATAAGTCCATATTCGTAAATACTAAAATTGTAATTAAATAATAAATCTGAATGTCCCATACTGTAATCAGACCCGTAGCGCTGTGACTGAAGTGGCTACAGCACGCTTCCCATGTACCACGATTCAGACGACAACGATGACCTGTACGGCCCGTTCTCGAGCCACCATATTCCCGCCGGTCTTGCGCACGACATCGACGTCACTGCTAACCTCGATGGGCCCAACTTTCGGGTTGGTCATGACTACTCCGCCAAGCAGGACTCTGAGTCCAATCCACCTATCCAGCGCACACACACCCGGCGCCTCCGTGAACATCTCGGGCCCGACAAAGCTGCCAAAGTGGCTGCAGTACTCGCTTACATGAATGATCTCGGGCTCAACCTCCCCCTTTTTCTCGATCTGGTCAGCTGGGGGGATCCAGACTGTGTAACCCACCCGAAAATTCGTTACGAGCGCTCAGCGCTCATGGTTAGCGAGGAGCTACCCTTGGTTATAGCTCGATGGCACCAGCCACCACGATCCACAAACAGTACAAATGTACGAGCCCGTGGGGCAACTACTGTCCTCGAGCGCTTTGCATTCAACTGCGTCGGAGATGTCATTGATGATGAATTGGAAGGGATCAAGCACGTCCTGCAGTGTCCACCTGAGGACCTGTCCATGGAAGAGCTTTGTACCTTGTTTGTCGAGGACCTGATCCTCAAGTTCAGCAGTCCTGGCTTTGGTGGGACTCCGAGATTCTGGTCTCTGTTGTTAAGATTAGCACAGACAGACAAGCAGCAATCACGAAATGTTACCAAGGTTCCTGACCTGGCATGTATTCTGTTCTGACCAAGGCTTTTAACATAGTAGTACTCACTTGAATAACCTAGATCATTCTGTCTATCATATGTCAGATCATGATGTCTCGATCACACCATCACAACCGTTTTGCCAAGATGATTACCGTGTTCCTTCGTTCACAAGGGACACCAGCCAAGAGTATCAATCTACTTCATTCCTTTGGCATCACAATGAGTCACCAATGGACTATTCGCGCTCTCAAGACCATATCACAAAATGAAATGCAGGTCGTTTGTGACTGGGTCCATCAGTTTCCCTTTGTCATTACCCATGACAATGTCAACATCCCTTTTCGTGTCTATGCTCAGCGGATTGATAACCAGAGTCACTTTGACTGTGGTACAGCCTCAACAGTCTTTTTCCAACCCAATACTCCACCTGAACAGCCATTATCCAACCGTACACTCCAGGAATATCATGCTCAGGGACAGCTAAATCCTCTCTCTATTCAAGAATTGTATACACTCTCACACCAAGCCACTCCAGGTCAATATGAATGGGATGTCCATTGGGTTCTCTGCTATCTCATTCGCAGTGCAGAGTTCTGTTTCGAAACCTATGATCACAGAGACAGTGAGATCTTCCTTCCTCCACATCCAATTTACCAGCTCCCCACTGGAGATGATTTCATCACCCGACAATTCATTCTTGGAACAGAGCACCTGGAGGAGGCCAGCTATGAGGGGAATGCTAGTGTTGTTGCTGCAGTCCTGCATCAACTGAACCTGGATACTGAGGAGGAGATGAAGAAGACTGGACTAGATCGGGTTCTGGTCTGGATTGGTGATCAACTCACCTCTGCTCGACTCCGGGGACTTTTCAACTTCCGTGCACAAGATCGCAATGCTTTTGAAAGACTGGACTGGTTGGTTCCGACCTTTGGATGGTTTCACTTATTGATGGCCTTTGCCAATTCCCTACACAAGCAATATCTGGGCACCACGGCAGGGTGTGGTCTGATGCATGCTTTCACCTTGCTAGAAAGAAAGGGGCTAACATCTGTGCAGACCCGTGGTCCTTTTCACCAGAATCTTCATGATGCTATCTGTCATGTTACTGAAGCTCATTTTCGCACATGCTGGAAGGTCATTGGAGATGTTGAGACCATGGAGGCCTTGCAATCCAAAAGTCCTACTCAGCTATATGACTTAGCCAAGCATATTGTTGACAAACTGGCCTCAAGTGTGGCAGTGGATGCTCTTGATGCTCTTCCTGAAGATCAACATGATCAAGCTTTACGTAATTCCATTTTATGGAATCAAGATGTCCTGCGATACATTGACCTCTATGAAGCTACAAAGAGTGGTGATGTAGGAATCATGGAATCCACTCTCCCCCACCTTGCTTTTCGTTTTGCTGGGGGCCGTAACTCCAATTATCTTGGTGAGGTATTGGAGCTTCTACAATGTTTGCACCATGACTGGCCACCTGAACTTTGGTATGGTCTATCTAGTCTATAGTTTGTTGCTTCGAGTGACTGACTTGACTAGTGACTTTGTTCGTCGGCGATGCTGGCTCATCAATATGACAGGTCAGCCTGGCAATTTTCTTCCCCTGGACAAAAGGCAGGAGTATAATATCAAAGCTATCAAGGTAAGATTTAATAGCCTTCAAGTTGTGCATGAATTTCCAAGTCAGTAACATTTGCCACCCAGGTTACTGATCGTGTTCAGGGGCCAAATGCTTCATGGGACATTTTAAAATAGTCCTGCTATACCAACTCTTCGTGCTGTGCAAAAGCACTTGGAACATCAGATAAGATCTCTGTGCCGTGGATCATCCCACAGTGATCCAAGCCACACCAAAGATGTATCTCGACTAGAGGATGCATACACTAGCTTGAATATTCACGTTGAAGAACATGGTCGCACAGTCCGCACGAAGGCAGACATAGTACAAGACATAATCACACACGGTGCAATTGGCTTAGCAACCAAAAACACCATTCCCCTGTGGTGGGCGAAACGAGATTTCGTACGGGCCTCATCAGAGACTTGGTAGCAAAGTAAGTCTCATGAACTATCTAGCAATCTTACTCTGTCTCCCGTTCTGATCGTCTGTGCTAACTTCCACCATACAGAAAGTTCGTTTACGAGTGGGACTGGGCGGGGGATGCTGAGGAGTATAGATGTCGAAAGAAAACACATTACTTGGTCCAGGATTTGCAGTAGATGTGGTAGCAAGAGGCCTGCGGGGTGACAGCGGTGCACGATGTGCAGCGTGAGCGGCCAAATCCGAGGATTTCGCGCAGGGAGACAACAGTGAACGATTCATGGAGAGAGCAGCTGGATCCGAGGATTCGACTGGACTGATAAAAAAACTATAACACCGTCAGAATATATTGTAACAGAACGAGACAGGTAGGTAGACTTACCAGCTCGTACCCGGTATATCACAGTTTTCTTTGGCTTGTTGTAGTTGGCGTGACTCGCGCGCTCTCTGTGTGCGCAGTGCCTTCTCGGCGGCACGACGCTCGCCCTCAATGTGCCGCGCCTCCTTGTCAGCCATCCTCTTTGCATCGTGTTCTTCGTCCAGCTTCCTCACTATTGCCAAGACCTCTTCGCTATATCTTTCAGCGAACACCCAAGGGCACGGTAAGTTTGTTGAAAGATCATCAATGGTGGCGAGTGAACGTTTGGAAGCGAAAGCGGATAGAATGGGGTCGGGAAGAAGGACAGCTGAGGTGAAACAGGCATGCGGGAAGTCACGGAGTGCTGTGTGGCATCGCCATAACAGAAGCGCCTCCCGAACATCATGGAGATGTTGCTGGACGCGGCGACCGGCGGGGATGTCAGCGTTAGCTTCCGTCTTGACAGCGACAATGGTCTTGACAGCGACAGTGGTTTCATCTGAGCGGTCCGGTTGAGAATCAGAGACGGTGGGGGATTGCGGTGAATGCACCGCTGCAGTGCAGTTGTCGCAGCACATGGCATGGAGGACTGAGGATAATGAGTGTGAGACTCGAAGTAGTCCGCTGTGAGAATAGAACCACGTTACGTACCTGAGCGGCCAGGTGGGTTGTCAAACAACTTATCAACCACCTCGCGGCGACAACATCGCGTCTCAACATACTCACGCAAACTTGGTTCCAGTTTCTTACGGTATGTTTTTTCCTCACCCTCGTGACCATCCTCAATTTCTGACTCGCTCTCAACCCCAGCTGTCTTCACACGGATTTCCTTCAGCGCCGATGCCTCAAGGAACAGGACCGTGCGCGCCTGTATCGACGCCATCTGCCGGCTCTTCCCGCATGCTGGATCCAAACGGTCAACGACGATGGCGCGCCCAATTGCCCCACGAACGCGACATCTGGTATGTCCAAACCCTGTATATTTCAAATCAATCATTTTAAATGTAATTTGCTAGTGGAGTCGCTCGTACCATTCCGCCGATCTCTGTCACCCACAACACTCGCCGCTTGCCCGTTCGAAATCGCTCGAGCTCCTCGACTTTGGAGCTTTCCGACCGGCGCGAGTGGAGAAACCCTACATACTCTCACAAGTTTGGCGGCAGTAATTTCCGTGAGTGCTGCCAACCAAGCTGTGCATCTACGACCTGATTGACGAATAACAGGGCGCGTTCCAACTCCTCGACTGCTGTGACATCCCGAAACAAAAAATCCATGCAGCTGAAGTTGTGCGTGTTCCGTATTTGACGAACTTCGAGGTAAATATTTGTTCTGTTGTTGCCTAGATTAAGATTAAACGACCTCGACGTGTCGATATGTAGGAGCCGTTGGACTTCTGCAAGCACGTGAGGCGCCATAGTTGCAGATGTGACATACAATGGTATATTCATTGGAACAAACGAGCGAAGCTTATCGAGCTTCGCATAAGTGGGCCGAAACTGACCACCCCATTGGACGATGCAATGAGCCTCGTCAATTACCACCCCGAGCAGGCGCTCGTGGTACTCGTGTGAGCATAGAAGAGAATTAAACCGTGGATTAGTTATCGCCATTTCAGGCGAAGTGAATATAACGTGATATTTACAGCTCCATCAGCAAAAATTCCAAAGTCTACTCTGGCCTATGTAGCATATGTAACACTCATTGCACCCATTAACATCCCCCTGTAACATAGACGATGTAACGTACTTAATTTCTATGCTGTACTACAGTAGCATGCTGTAACATAAGGGTCAGCATCGACATAGCTTACTGTAGTCTGTTGTTGTGATTTGCCATTTAGTTCCATTCAGTCTATAGTCGTGGTTGAACCAAATTAATTGGCAAAAAACACTACACAGCAAATCTTCACATTACTTATTTACCGTAGCATACATACATTCCAAGTATCGTAAGTAGGGAATGGCACGGGTATACCCCCGGAGGTGTACCCATACCCGTACTCGCACCCATCACGGGTTTACCCGTGGGTGCTGGCGCAACGTTGTTGTGTGGTGTCGTCGTCGTGCACTGGTGACGGCACAACAACAACGTGACGTGTCACATCGTGCCGTCGTCGTTGTCGGCCCGCGCGGCCCTTGTGTCGCGGCCCGCGGGCGAGAGGCAACAGTGACTCGGATGGCGAGGGGATGGAGGGAGTGTCGGGGAGTGATGAGGACGTCAGGGACGACCCAAACGAGCTGCCAAACGAGTCAGAACTCGAGCACGAACACTCAAAGACAAGGGAGCAGGAGAACTCACCTAGGAGGGCTCGAATTGAGCTAACCGAGCCGGGACGCGAAGCGGTCGTGCAGTGCGAGTCCCACAACATTCAGGGACACCCCAAGAGCGATAGGAACGAGCGCGGCGTCGATGCGAACACGCTACGTCGACATAGACCCCCAGGAGTCCATAGGGGCAAGCAGGGGGAGTCGAGAGTCGTCGAGGGTGATACAGGCCGCGGAAACGTTGTCGAGGGCGGCGGAATCAATGGGATAGATCCCAGGAGCAACAGGAACGAGCGCGTCGTCGAAATGAGCGCGCTACGTCGAGTTAGAGGGCCAGGAGGCCTGATAGTGGTCCAGGAGGCGAGGAGAGGCATTGAGCGCAATTGCAATTGCAAGGGCGAGAACGATGCAGATGGCGTCCATACAGATGGGAAAGGATGGGGAATGACCGCCGCAACGAGCGCAGCACGCCGCGACTCGAAACGACTCGAAACAGACGCACTACTAGCTGAAAACCAGTCGAGTCAGCACGGAAAATGGAAGCGCACGACGACGGACGTACCTGAGGGGTCCAAACCACCCATCCATCATCTCAGAAGGCCTAGAGGTAGGCCAGTGAGGGTGAGCCAGTGGTGGTTCAAGTGACACCAACGCTGTGGGGACTTGGAGAAATTTCAACAATTGCTTACTCAATCAGTTCACACCACAGCCACACCGCTGACGCGGCCCAGGTACATACACAACAAAGAAGTCGACAGATACCGCCAACCCTTTCGCTGCACTGGCGAGCGCCGGCCCATCACCATTGTACGGTCCACCCAGGTCGATATGGACATGCATGGGGTCGCGCGCTGCGTCGTACAGCGTGTCGGATGGTTCCTTGGGCTCCTCTGGGCGAGTCCCATCATCGTCGACATCTCCCGCACCCTGCGCGCCCAGATCGCCTTCACCCTCGCCCTCACCCTTGGTGTCTCCTCACTCGACCTCGACCTCACCCCTCATCTTGGCCATTACCCACACCTGCTCGCATATGTCCACTTGTTCAAGCCACTTCGCGTCTTTGACCACAACGTCAAGATGTTCTATTTCGGCCGCTCGACGCGGAACCATGTTCCAAATGCAGTAGTCGTACCAATCACTGATCTTGTCCAGCCCTGTCACCTGGTCCCCCGGTTTCCAAGTGGCATCGTCGACACTCGCTGGCGTCGCGGGGACAGTATGAATGCTGCAGATACCTTCTTTTTGAACAGATACAATTAATTAATTAATATGTGTACATTTGAACAGTACAGAGTACACGAGTTTTGATTGTATTGGTTGTGGATAATCAATACTGGTAGTCGACATTGGTCAATTCGACTTTCGAGTAGACTATGTACACATTGGCGCAATGGCTGGAGGCTATGGTAGCTGATAGCGACAATGGTCTGTATGTAAATAGCCACTACCGACTACAGGTGACAACAGCAACAATATGACAAATGACAACAGTTCCGACTGTTCCGTGTTCCGATCTCGGAGCCCCTATTCCGGAACCACTTCCGGAACTTTCCCGCGCCTTCCGAACTCGGAACCACCGGAACCACTTCCGGAATATTCCCGCGCTCTTCCGAACTCGGAAACATCGGAACCACTTCCGGAACTTCCTCGGAACGCGTGGAAGCACCGGAAGCACTACAACTCTTATTCGCTTAAATCTTTCAGGTTCATCACAGCAATATTGTAGGTAACATAATACGAGTATACCTCCATCCATAGCATATATATACCTACACCTCACTTACAAGCACCTCAGTCGTTTCCGCCCATCTTAGGCACCGGCTGAGGTGAGTTACCTTTACTTAGTTTTTATCTCTAACTAATGTACTATAGTATCGAGCAACCGCTCCTCTCTCTCAGGTGAATATAGTCGTTTCCGCCCATCTTAGGCACCGGCTGAGTATCGAGCAACCGCTCCTCTCTCTCAGACTTTGTTAGGTTATGAGCCCTGTTGGCGCAAGCTAATCAGACAAACTCAAAACGACTCAACACTTGCGCATCCCTCAGCGCACCTCCCACCGTTCAACTTGAACAACCACCGGCTACCAGCCACCTCCGGCTATCAGCCACTTTCGGCTATCGGCTATCTGACACCTGTCAGAAAATAAACTTTCTTCTGTCAAATCCTACCCTGTCCTGTCACTCAGCATGACATCGGATACTATCCGAAGTGACGAAATCCTAACTGGACCCGAAGCCTTTCCCCTGTGGAAGGTAAAGGTCATCCGGAAACTCCGAAGCGGCAAGGCTTACGGGGTCGTCTCCGGAACAGATGCAAAGCCCACCCTCGGAACAACTGGAGTAACAGCTTCAGACATCCGTGACTGGTCGGCGCGTGATGAAAAAGCCCATGGAATCATACAAGAACGTATTTCCGACGCCCTCCTACTCAAAACAGAGTCCTGCAGCTCTGCAAAAGAACTCTGGGACAAGCTCATATCACTCCTGGACGCTCCAAGCATCTCCTCCGCCTTCTATATATTCCAGCAACTTTTTAATGTTACCTGGGATGGCAACTCTGACCTTTCGGAACACATTGCGTCACTCCGAACCTCGGAAGCCCGCCTTGCCGGCATGAAGTTCTCCGTAGACTCCAAAGTCATGGCGTTCATCCTCCTCAATTCCCTTCCGAAATCTCCGGAATGGGAACTATTCAAGTCCTCCCTCATCAACACCACAGAGGACAGCAAACTGACCTTTGATGCGGTAGAAACTCGAATCATCACTGAGGACGCCCGTCTACGCTCCTCTGGACATTCAGAGTCAGCAATGAAGGCCTCTGGAGCACGAAAGTCCTCCACTCGACCTTCAAATGCTTCTGCTTGGTGTGAACACCACTTGTCCACCACACACAACTCTGCCGACTGCAAGACCTACATCAAGTGGGTTACAGAATTAAGGAGTGGAGGATTTAGGAAGCCGTGGAAAGAGAAAGAGAAGGCAAACACAGCGGAAGGAACTCCGGATGTTCCGGATTCGGCACACGTAGTCATTGCAAATGTATCCAAGTCCCTAATCCAACGCATTCAGGCCTACTCGTCGTCTGAGCAAAATGACAGTGGGAGAAACACACTGATCATTGATTCTGGTGCATCATCCCACATGGTTCCTCATCGGTCCTGGTTCCGAACATACCGTCCACTCAGCCCTCCACGTCCGGTAACTCTCGGAAACAACTCGGAAGCACATGCCATAGGAATTGGAACGGTACCACTCATATCACAGGTCTCTGGAAAGACCTATGAAGTGATTCTATCCAATGTCCTCCTAATTCCAGAATTCCACCTTTCACTCATCTCTGTGAACCGACTCGCCTCCACAAATCTTTCCGTGAGCTTTCCGGCGAACTCCGATGCATGCTACATCCGGAAGGACCGGAACACCATTCTAATTGCCAAACATAAGGGTGGCCTGTATCATGCAAAGGTCACTCCAAGTGAGCAAAAGGAAGCTGCTCATGCAGCAGTTGATGTCAACCTTCTCCATCGTCGAATGGGCCATATTTCCATCGACAGGATCCAGAGCATGGTCAAATCTGGACAACTCCAGGGAATCGATACCGTCACCGGAACACCTACATTCTGTGAGGCATGTACACTTGGAAAAATGAAGAAGCTTCCATTCCGAGCCCAAGAGGAATGTCGGACCACCCGTCCACTGGAGCTAATACATACCGATGTTGGAGGTCCTATAACTCCACGTTCGCGTGAGGGTTACCGTTTTTGGCTGGTCATTGTTGATGACTTCAGCCGTTTCCCTTGGATCTACTTCATGAAACACAAAAGTGAGGCTCTCCAGATCTACAACCAATGGAAATCGGATGTTCAAACTCTCCTCCGGACCGAAATTGGACAAGAGGACTTCTCTCAATCCTACACAAAATTTGTCCGGAGTGACGGTGGAACAGAGTACACCAACAAGGCCTTCCGAAATCAGCTCCGGGCTGATGGCACAATCCTCGAAACCTCTGCTCCATACACTCCAGAGCAAAATGGTCTGGCTGAGCGAATGAACCAGACACTGGCCACACTGGCCAACACCATGTTGGAAGAGTCTAAACTTCCGAAATCATTCTGGGCTGATGCCATGTCCACTGCTGCCTTTGTTTCTGCACGCAGTCCAACCTCTGGACTTGATGGAAAGGTACCCTATCAAATCTTCTTCAATCGCCATGTCAATCCAACTCTCTTCCGCCCCTTCGGATGTCCAGCCTATGCCTACACACCCAAGGAGCAGCGGGGGGGGAAATTCAGACCACATGGGAAAAAATGCATCATGATCGGGTACACCCATGGACAACAAGCCTACAAACTCCTTGACATTAAGCGTCGAACAATCATTTCCAGTCGTCATGTCACTTTTGATGAGTCTGGAACCATCTCTGGTGCCGAATCTGCTCCATGGAACACCCCTGCTGTTGAGGGACAGTGGGAGGGCTTAATTCCAGAGCAGGACCATGATGATGATGACCATCAATTCAACCCTGGACCAGTGGGAGACATTCCTGCAGCCCCAGATGACATCCCAGAACATCCTGCCAACCCTGATATTGAAGAACTTGCTGAACGCCTGGATCAACTCCGCTTACATGAAGTTCCTGCTCCTCCCGCTATTCCGGCTGCAGTTCCGGCTGCAGTTCCAGCTGTAGTTCCGGCTGTAGTTCCGGCTGCAGTTCCGGCTGCAGTCCCAGCTGCACCCCTTGCTCCACCAGTCATACGACGAAGCAACCGACAACGGCAAGCAGCCAACAAAAACAAAGAGTATGATCGTACTGTACAGGAGGAAGCTGAGCGGCGAGCAAATCGCAAGGAGGAAGCACAGCCACACAATCCGGAACAGCCTCCGGAACCATCGGAACCATCGGAACCATCGGAAGACAATCCAGAAGTCCCTGGTGCATTTACAGCATCAATAGAGGATTTTATATTTGCTGGGTCTGCAAACTCATCCTCTGATGAGTCACTTCCAAATACCCTGAAGGAAGCCTTCTCAGGTCCAGACAAGGAGCTATGGAAGTCTGCCCTAGAAGACGAACTCCAAAGTCTTAACTCCAACCACGTCTATGAGACCGTACTCATTCCGGAAGGAGTAACCCCAATTACCTCCAAACCAGTATTCCGAATCAAACGGGATCAGTCTGGAAACATTGAACGCTACAAACTCCGGATTGTCGCACGTGGCTTCACACAAAAGGAGGGAGTGGATTACCAGGAAGTCTTTGCTCCAGTAGCTAACCTCGACTCTGTCCGAACTCTAATTGCCTTGGCTGCCAAGCATGACCTGGAGTTGGATCAGATGGATGTATCTACAGCATACCTAAATGGAGAACTGCAGGAGGACCTATACATGTCACCTCCAACAGGTATTCCAATCCAACCTGGATATTGCTGGAAACTCCAGCGCTCCTTATATGGACTCAAACAAGCAGGCCGGACTTGGAACAAAACCCTAGACCGGAAGCTCGGAGAACTCGGGTTTTTTCGTTTAGATGCAGAGACATGCCTCTATGTATTCCGGAAAGATGGCCAAATCTGTTTCCTAGTTGTCTATGTCGATGACCTACTCCTAGCTGCTACCACCCGAAAGTTCATGGACTCCATAAAAGCCAAACTCTCTGCTGCCTTCAAAATGCATGACCTTGGGGAAGCCAAATTCATTCTTGGAATTGAAGTAAAACGAGACCGAAAACACCGAACCATATCCTTATCTCAATCACAATACTCCCGAACAGTCCTGGAACGTACCGGCATGTCCACCTGCAAACCAGCATGGACCCCTATGGCACACAACTCCCAGCTGTCCACAATTGATCTGAACAATGACCAGACCATTCCAGAAATGATCATTGAAGGCAAACAAGTTTCATACCTCACGGTCATAGGGTCATTGATGTATCTCATGCTCGGAACTCGCCCGGATCTTGCTTATGCAGTAGGCACACTCAGCCGTTTCAGTGCCAAACCCAAACACAGCCATTGGGAGGCAGCAAAACGTGTACTACGATATGTCCAGGCTACCAAGGACATGGAACTCCGTTTTGATGGAACAGAACTTTCCACAGATATGGACTTCCATGGATACTCCGATGCTGGATGGTCTCAGGACCCAGACAACTCCCGTTCCACTTCCGGTTTCATTTTCATCAGCAATCGTGGAGCCATTTCCTGGTCTAGCAAACAACAGAGCATGGTAGCACTGTCCACTACAGAATCAGAGTATATTGGACTCAGCAATGCTGGACAACACTTGGCCTGGCTCCGGAGCTTCTTTGATGAAATCGGATATTCTCAGAAAGGCCCTACAGAGCTATTTTGTGACAATCAAGCAGCCATTATCCTCTGCCGTGATCCACAGTTCCGAGCACGGACTAAACACATCCAACGGAAATACCACTTTGTTCGGGATGACATAGTTGGAAAGGGAGAAGCAGTAGTCCGGTATGTTTCCACCAAGGACATGGTGGCGGACATACTCACAAAACCCCTTGCCAATGAGCCACATTGGAAATTCGTTCGAAGTATGGGATTGCGGCTATACTCGAGTGGGAGTGACAAATGACAACAGTTCCGACTGTTCCGTGTTCCGATCTCGGAGCCCCTATTCCGGAACCACTTCCGGAACTTTCCCGCGCCTTCCGAACTCGGAACCACCGGAACCACTTCCGGAATATTCCCGCGCTCTTCCGAACTCGGAAACATCGGAACCACTTCCGGAACTTCCTCGGAACGCGTGGAAGCACCGGAAGCACTACAACTCTTATTCGCTTAAATCTTTCAGGTTCATCACAGCAATATTGTAGGTAACATAATACGAGTATACCTCCATCCATAGCATATATATACCTACACCTCACTTACAAGCACCTCAGTCGTTTCCGCCCATCTTAGGCACCGGCTGAGGTGAGTTACCTTTACTTAGTTTTTATCTCTAACTAATGTACTATAGTATCGAGCAACCGCTCCTCTCTCTCAGGTGAATATAGTCGTTTCCGCCCATCTTAGGCACCGGCTGAGTATCGAGCAACCGCTCCTCTCTCTCAGACTTTGTTACAATATAATTATGGCAGGTCCTACAGCTAGTTTTCCTTTTTGCAGATGTCACGAGCTCCTGTGATAACAGTGGGTAGGTGTATCCAGTGAGTATAACCACTTACCTCGTGTAGTTGATGTGTATACGTGCTGTGATTGACTGCGACGGCAGTGATTCCCATTTCCGCGCATCGTCGAGCCTTATTCAAATACAATATTATTATATTTGACTAATAGATAGTTAGTAGATCAAACTGACCTGGTCTGCCTCGAGTGAATTCAATGGGGATATCACAATGAGAATCTTCTCGGGACATATCATTGATGGCATTACAAATGGCAGACTCTTGCCAGATCCTGTCCCAGCAATGACAGTACAGTCCAGGCCAAGGAAGAAGGCCTCTGCTGAATCGAGCTGCCATGCATATGGTATTCGATTATGGCACTTTTCGAGACATGCCGTGGTAAGCACATGTCGAGTTGTATGTGTACTGTAGTCCGAGCTTTTCCTGGCAAGCTTGCGGGCACGGTCGAGATTGTTGTAAGATTTTTTAACTTGCTCCACGTGCAAGAGAGTGCGGGCCGCACTCATGCAGACTTAGCAAAGTTAGGATCTTGGACGGAAACAGAAGCTACACGAAACAGGCAAATTTTCTGAAAGCAGAACCCTCTGAAAAGGGAAATTTTTATATAAAAGGCTTAATTGCGTGACAACTGTGACTCGATACAATAGTCCTCGACCGAAAGTCTCCAGACGTTTTGGGAATCGGAAGATCCCGAGGCTCACTGAGGGTACCCCAAAACGGATGGTGTCGAGACTATCTTCCCAATGCTGGAGAGCTGTTTTACGTACGGGCTCTTCTCATTCATCGAACTGCAACATCCTTCGACGACTTGTGCACCATTGATGGTGTTCTATTGCCATCGTTCCACGAAGCTGCTAATCATGCAGGGCTGTTCACAGATGAACATGAAGGATGGTTTGCTCTGCATGAGGCCATTGAATATCATCGAACTCCCAGTCAACTTCGCTTCTTATTCTTCCTCATTGTTCTCGAAGGATACCCTGCAATGCCTTTATGGCTTGAATTTCATGACTCCATCAGTTTCGACTACATCCTTCATCATCGAAATGAAGAAACTGCATATGAACATGCTCTCGACGACATTGCCCATTACCTCTCTCTCTCCGGCCGAAGAATGAAAGACTTTGGATTGCCAGCTGCTGTACAACGAACAAAGGAACTTGAAGACGAAGTCAATTATCTACGTCAAAACCACGATCTTCTCTCTGTTGAGAGCTGTCATCTGCGTCATGAACTCAATCACGAGCAACGACAGGTTTTTCACAACATCTACAACGCAATAGCAGACAATGAAGATGACCCCAGATACAATTCAATGTTCTTCGTCGAAGGTCGACCTGGAAGAGGGAAAACATTTCTTATCAATACTCTCGCTGCAACCCTGCGTGCTGAATTCAACATTGTGTTGATTGTTGGCACGAGTGCCCTTTCCGCTATCGCTTATCAACGTGGTCGAACTGCTCACTCAATGTTTGGGATACCTGTCACTGATGACAATGTTGATCTACATTCTTCCATTTCCATTCATTCCGCACGTGCAGATATCATTCGACAAGCATCTGCAATTTTTTGGGACGAACTTCCAATGGCAAACAAAGCAGGATGGGAATGTGCCCACATTCTCTGTTGCCATGTCATGCATCGCTACGATCTTCCTTTTGGAGGGAAGGTCATGGTTGGCAGTGGTGACTTTCGACAGGTCGCACCTGTTGTTCCTGGTTCTGGAGAAATGGCGACCCTCGCTGCTTCCGTGAAAACGTCTTTCTTATGGCCTAAAATGTGTGTTTGTACTCTGCAAACACCAATACGTACAGCACAGGATCCAGAATTCACTCGAATTGTCGATGACATTGGTGAAGACTGCAGTGGTAATCGACATTCCCTCCCTTTTCTCAAATCAACCACTCATCTCGAAGAAGCTGCTGAATTCCTATTTCCTGCTCATGTAATTGGCGATCCTCTTCTTTCACTTCAACATGCTTTTCTATCACCTCGCAATGTCTTCGTTGACTCCTTCAATGACTTAATTCTCGACACTCTTCCTGGTGAATTTTGTGTGTCACTGTCTTTGCTGCTCTTCTCGCTCTCACACAACATTATCGCAGATCACCTCTTCAGCTCTGACTCACTGAAAGAGGCTGAGCACGTTCCATTCGATGCTCCTGAACAAACACCTGACTACCTCGCAATGCTTACCCATCCTGGTGTCCCTCCTCATCAACTGGACTTAAAGGTCAATGCTATCTGTGCGTTGCAACGAAATCTCTGCATCGAAAAAGGTTTAGTGCATAACGCACGTGTCATCATCACCAACGTGCACCGCCGGTTCATTGAGGTTCGATTTCCCAACGATGCGGAAAGCCACTGCATTCCTCGAATTTCCTTCAATTTCTCACCACCTGGATCTGACTGGACCATAACTCGAAAACAATTTCCACTACGTCTTGCTTATGCAACGACCTTTAATGGTTGCCAAGGTCTAACCCTCGCGAGATCTGTCGTTGACCTTCGCATCGACTCATTCGCACACGGACAACTGTACACCGCACTCTCTCGAGTGACCCGCAGAGAGAATACGATAGTTGTTTTCTCCGAATCTAATGATGAAAAGACGACATCTAACATTGTCTATAACAAATTGTTATTGTAATACAATTCGTTTTCACGTCCGAAGGTAGCGCTCCGCTTGTATAGTATATCTCTAACAGTTTCATGTGGTAGGACTCACTGCTGAGCGCTGGGATGCTGGGATGTGTGTGCCGTGTAGAATACTGTACCATTTCAATCGATTCGTCTGTCACGCGTCACACGGACATTTGACGTGACGAAATTTTGCGTCAACCATTGGATACACGGGCTGACGAATCGATTGAAATGGTACAGTAATCGGTAAACCACTGAAGCAGTAAGACTATAGGTATAACTCTAGCATCGCCGTCTGCCGTCGCTCCTGGGGTGTATCCCATCATGTTCGCTGCCTTCGACAGCGTTTTGGCGGTCCGAATCACCCTCGACAACTCTCGACACCTCCTGAGGACCCATATGGCCTCCTGGCTTGGTCTCTCGATTCGGTGCGTCCGTTCTGTCGACGCGCTCGTTTCTGACGCTTTTAGGACCTTCATGGACCATCTGGACACCGCATGATACGGCCGTTTCGCCGCCCGGCTCGTCTGGCTCGCTTCGAGCTCTCATATGCGAGTCTTCCTCCACCCACTGCTCTATGCGTTCGCCGACTCGTCCTGATCCATTTCGCACCACCTTTCATCGCCCTTGGACGCTCCAGACATGTCCGCATCGCCGTCCGGGTCGTCTGACTCGCCTCGGGCCTCGCCTAGTGAGTTTTCTTCAACTTCTGGCTCTAGGCATTCGCCGACTCGTTCTGACGCGTTTAGCAGCTTCCTCGGCCGCTTCCCAGCGTTTTTATCACGCCTCGACGCTCCCGACGCGTCCGTTTCGACACCGGTATGTTCGTCGCAGCTCGCTGACTCTTTTTCTCTCCCCCTCGAGCTCGACGCTCGGAGGTTCGTTCTATCGTTTCGCGGCTTCATCTGGCGGTTCAGGTGATGCTGGCGGTTCAGGTGAGTCATATGGTGTGTTCTCTGGTCATTATGGGTGCTAACGTGACTTGCTCGTAACTAACGTCCTCAGCGTGACTCGCTTGGAGTCACCGCTGGCGCCATTCGTTGCGTCGTCGTCGGCGCCTCGTCCATCGACCTCACCACCTCCTTGGATGTCTGTTGTACCTCCCGCCTCAGTTGTTGCGTCCGTGTCACCGTGTCACTGATCGGTACTTATACCGCGTCGAATGCCTACTTCTTGGTTCGCGACATTGTATGTATGTGCTTTCCAGTATTTTTGACCACCATATCCGGATTTTTGACACTCGGCCTAGAAGCATGCATAACGGATACGTGCCTTCGATATGTGCTCTCCATTATGTAAGCCCGGAAGGACACTTTCAAGTTTCTGGTTCGCTCGCACTTGTCAACGCCTCTTTGTACACTTTGGTCCTCGGCCCTTTGGTGATGCCACACAACGGTTGTAGACTAAGTGCAAATCACTATCGACCGGTCGGCCGATGGCGGTGATCGAGGGACTTGATGGTCCCAATCGTAGAAAGGCAATTGGCCTTCCTTCGTTCATGCCAAGGATGCTGGGTTCAAAAACGTTGCGCCGAACGGAGCACGAGCGTCCAGACCTCCATAAAAATGGCCTAGCGGTACTGGACGACGACGACGACGAAGAATGTCGAGCGCATGCCAAGCGCGCCGACGATACAGACGTCCAGGTCGAGCAGTCAAGACGGCCAACTACAAGGAGGGTCAGAGCGCACAAAGAAAGGGTCAGGTCTCACCAAGTATCGTCGCAGATGACCTTGGAGGTCACTACATCAACAGAGGCTAACGAACAGCTCAACGAGCTGACCGCGTCGAGAGACCGTGCAGGTGCAACGGTTGAGTCGGACGGTGACACAGCGCGTTGGGATGCGACTCCGAGTATATTTGAATGAGATCTGTCCCGTCGACGGTGCCCCCGTGAGGTTCAGAGGCGCAGGGAGTGACAACTTGTCCTTCCACCTGCACTATCGACGTGTTCAGCCACGGGCCCCGTGCTTGGCAAGGTATAATTCCATGAAAAGGGTACTGAATTCATATGATTGTATCCAGCGAGTTGGGAGTGAGTGGTGGTAGTGTTGATCCTGTTGACGGACAAAGAGTCTACTGTTGGTCCCTGCGTGGAGAGTATAAGGTTCGAAAACAGAGCCTTGAGCCTCGGCGCGTCCAAGGAAAAGGCTTCATTCTGAGTTGTCACTTGATGTTCGGCGCGCGCGAGCTCTCGTAAATAAAAGTATCACCAATGTGTTTACCACCCAAACGGGAAGATAATTGGTGACGAGTGTTTGCATCATGACTTGACATGGATTCGGTATGAGCATGACTGACTCGCCCCATGGGAAAACGATGGACCCATCATGGCTGGTCGAGACGATGTCACTGTACAGGTCAATAAAAATACGTTCAGCCTCACCTATTGCCACGGGTCATTGAGATTCCAGTAAATAGGCCCTCGGTCAGTTGTCCGATGATCCAACCGGCATATCATATGGGGAAAACTTGTCTAGCATAATGCTAAGGGAAACCATTGAGTATTCATCGAGAGGATTTGATGCACACTCACGATTGACTTGCGAATGTGCCAGTAAGACCATTGACGTCGACCGTGGTGATCGAGTACCCCGACTCGGTGGTCAAGGACAATTTATTGCCTGAGGTGTATGTCTTGTAAGATGTCCTTTCTTTGACTGTTGCAGATTTCATTCCTGGTGGTAGCTTTGGCCGGCCAACGATCGGTCCTTACAACAACTGCTCTGGGACGTTAACGACGCCCAAAAGACCTTCGCTATCGACACTCTGCAAAACAATAGCCCAGACGATCTTGCTAGATGGGAACGCTGGGACCTGAGCACGTATCAACCAGATCTCTTCCTCTCCATGCGCTGGATTCAGGGTGACCCTGCCTCTTTCAACTCTGTGCCCACAGACAGCACATTTAAACTTGTAGCCAAGAATGGAAAGCAGGAGAAGAGGCAGAAAGATACGCATGCTAGCTGATGGAGACAGGACGAGGACAACACGAGACGCACTGCTCGTTAGCGTCATTGTCGTACGCTGAAACGGGAAGCGAGGTAGCATCTGGGTTGCTTCGCGGCGGAGGATGCGGGCGAAAGATGCTTATAATCGGTCAGGACTCGGTAGCATACCTGGAAGTCGACTTGTCCGTACTACTATGGTACTTTGACCACCAGACCTTGAGCTAGATCGAGTCCGCGGTTCATCGATCCGTAGACTGCTGCCGACGGAGTCGTCAAAGCATCACATAGAAGTGAAACCAAACTTGGCTGGTGGTGCCAGAATCTGGTTCAATTGTCTGTGGCCACTTGACGTGCTCAATAGCATACACACCTATATTTACACACCTACATTACTGTGACTTGGTAGTAGTTGAGTCGCGTGGTTCGGCAATTTCCGAAAGCGGGCAATGAGCGCGTTTGGTCGCGCTCGACCACGGCTACAACTTATCACCCAAGTCGCGACTCTGCAACGTCTGGCAGCGTCGAAAGCCACTACAAGTGCTTCATGGCGGCGCGAACAGCCTCAGAACTCGCCAACTGGGACGGCTGTCTCGACCAACAGCGGCAAAACGCTAAATGGCGTCGCCCCTCGTCCAGCCTCGTTCGTGATCCGTACCACGCACCTCTTGAAAACCAGCCCTTGGAAATTTTCGAACCCTCAGGCAAGTTTTCAGACATGAAACGCGCCGAACAATCTTCTGCTTTCCGTTCCAATCCCAAGGTACCGTCCCTTTCTTCGTGTTTCTTTGTTTGTCGCTCACGTCAAACTGTGCGTGCACAACAGCGTCACTCATTGGCAACTTCATCTGCAAATGCGCGACTTGCTAATCGTGTCGATACCACATCAAATCCTTCTCATGAATCACATCATTACCGTCAGGCTTCTTCCATCGCGGTAAATCCTCCCCTTTTCCCATGTGTTTACTTCTGATTCACGATCTATGCAGCACACCGCTCCAAATCTAGCATCACGATCATCCTCTTTGATCCCTTCGTTAAAGTTATCCCACCTCACCCCTAACTCATCTGTACATGCTCTTCGCGTCCTTAATCCACAACCCACCTCATCACGTGAACGTATCGCGCCCTCGCAACCCACGTCGACGATCGAGACAGACGTGATAGACCTCACGTTAGAAGATACCGAAGACGAATTGTTCGTCAATGATATGTTGGTGAGTCTTTGGTTCCGGTCTGATCAAAATCCGGGATGACGTCTTACTGATCGCTGTCATGTTCACACAGGTTCCCAATCGTACGAAACTCAGAGACAAGTATACTCATCCCGCTCCACGTCCTCATTCCTCGTCGTCCGGGCACAGTTCTCCGATAGCTCTAGAACAATCCCTTTTCACACCGCCTCCACCCTTCAGGAGACATACCCGATTGGTCATTGATTTTGTAGCTGTTCCCTCGCTTCCAAAAGGATTGACCAGGGCAGATTACCGACCAATCCTCGACCATTCAGTTGTGCCACTGCCAGGTCTCACCGTGACCAACACGCTCGGTGATCCCTCTCTCGCGGAACACTCCGTCAGTCCAGAGGGCACCCCTCGGAAGCGGAAGGGTAAAGAACGCGAGCTTGATGTCTCTCCTCGCAAGAAGCACAAGCAGCGTTCTGCTAAAATGATTCCCGGCGAGCTTCTAGACGCGATTTATCAACACACAATGATTCCTCTCTACGATGATGACGTTTATCCGCCGCTCACTTGTTTGGACCTCGCGACCAATTCGCGTTTTCAGTTCGCTCATGCGTGGCGAGAACATGCATCAAAGCTTCGGGAAGCTGAGCTCGAGTGTTCGTTCAACTTCAGGATTCTCGGCAAAGCATGCATTTGGGCTCGGACTGTAAATACCTCCTCGCCTCGTATTCCCGGAACCGCAGGCTATGTCTCAAGTGAACAGCTACAGCCCTGGCAGTTGGTTCCACCAGAGAGTCCGCCTCAGGGAAAGAGTACAAAACATGAGCAGACGCACGTGACGGACGGTCACGCCATCCTGGAAGTCGAGGCCAACGACTTGACGTTACCAGAAGATCCCCTACCTGGTCCAAGTCCCGCGATCGACCCGTCGCTTTCTAATTCAACAGTGTCCGAAGGTCTGACGGCCGTCGATGCGGAGCACGACATGCATCAGTACTTCAATGGGCTTGGCGACTCTCCTGCCAAACATGTCCCTCCCTGTCAACAGCTGGCTTCAATGCATGCTTTCCGCCCTCAGCTATTTCCATCCGCGGGGCATACTCAAATGAATTCTCTGGGATTGGGCTTCCCATCCTTGGAGCTCGATCCCCGACTGGCAGACACAGGCGACCGCGAATGCTTTTTGGGAGTGCCCCCAAGTCCCCCTCCGGCGGACATGGAGTCATCGACAATTCCTGGGCCAATTTCCGATCCCTCCTTTGAGCCCATGTGCTCACCGGCTTCGCCGAGCAATATATTTGATGCTTCCCCTACGGACGCCTGGTCGTTCGAGCAGGGAGAGGGCTTGCTGCTAAGAAGTGAAACACCACCCAGCAATCATATCACGCCCACCGCACTTGGTACCATCGATCCGTCGCTTCTTGGTCCAGAGCAAGGTCAGCAGCCGCCACGGGCACCTGAAAATACGACTTCCAAACGGCGGTCCAAGCTACCAGAGCCAATCATTTATATTCGTCGACCGATTGATTCTGCCAGCATGCCGTTGCTTTCGGGGAAGCGCTCCGTGCAGATCAAATACCGCGACTCAGGGGAGTCTCAGGCGTTGTCGAATCTTGCAGACTCTATCGAACAACCTGGGAATGACGTAGACGATTCTTCACGAGCGAAGAGACGTTCGGCACCATCGCGCAAGTTACGTGAATGCCACTCCGTATCCGAGGCTGATTCCGACTATATCCCCGAAACCTCCACGTCAAAGATAAAGCTCAAGGTCAAACGGCCCAGTCTTAGAGGCGAGGAAACAATTGTCGAGCACCAGGGAAGCGTCCCGTCAATGTCGTCCTGTCATCAATGCCGAAATACTACTGTGCGCCCCAAGATGTCCTGCTCCAACGTCAACCAGGGCCGTGTTTGCGGCAAGCGGTTTTGCAATCGATGTATTCTTTACAGGTTGGTTCATCTTTATCTTATCGTTTTTCCTTATTGAACCCGGTGGCGTATGGTGTTAGATACCCCGACGTCACCTTCGATCAAGATAGCGCAGAATTCTTGTGCCCGGTGTGCACGAACACGTGCAACTGTTCAGTCTGTTCGAGGAACCGGGGCGAGGAATTTGTCTCGATGAGGCTCGGAGGGCTTGCAGCCTCATTGTTCAAGACCAGAGTGACGCTCGTGCGGGACGTCGACGAAGCGCTTCACCGTGCTCACTCACCACCCAACGTGGACGCGCCACGGAGCGTAAGTGCAACGACAACGCCGACACCGGAACCGGACGCGCTGCCAACACAGTCACACTTTTGGGCGCACGTATACGGTATGGAAGGTGAGCGGGTCGGGAGCGCGTTCATGACGCGTGAATACATGGAGCGTCTCCAGACGCGCGCACCATCCCCTCCACCGTTTCCAAAGCAACCCAAGAAAGCCCGACAGTCTACGAAGCGCGACAGGGAATACGACAAGATGCGTGGGCCGCGCGTATTCATCGGGCAACCACTCGCGTCGTGGAAGATCCGCGCGATGCGCGATCTCGAGCCAAGCACGGACGTCGAGACGACTTTGGGCAAGGAAAGGCAAGGGACTCGCAGGCACCGGTGGTACATCGGTCATCCGGCGCCGCTGCACGAGCCGTACGCGCGGATGCCAGGCAGCACGCCGAGCTCGACGCCGTCGTCGTCACGGAGCTCCACGCCGGTGTTCGACTCGGATGGGAGTTTGACGGCGCTGTCCGAGTTGGAGGTGGATGACTATAACTGGCCGCAACCGGATGTGGGGGAATGTTGTTCGTGGGTGCCTCCGGGTATGGTCGTTGACGGTGTGTCGTTGGATGGATCTGGCCTTGCCGTCCCGTTTGCGATGGGTCCGTCTGGCGCTGTGGGTACGTGGCATGGCGTGGACGCGCCGCAACCAGGACTAGGTTCGGGTTCGGGCAATATGAACGGTGGGGAAGCGCGGGCGCGAGCGTCGATTGGGATGTCGGTCGAAGAGATGAAGACGGCGATCCGTCGCGCCTTCGAGGCACTCGGCACTACGCCGCCTTGTTGATGGCGGTGTTTTTCATGAATTACGTCCAACTTCTTATGAGTATATATTGAAATTTCTGCTTGGGTAGCAAGGCAAGAAGTCTGTCTCGTGGAGTACAACATTAACGTAGCAAGTACAGGTCTTAAATAGCTAATAATCGTTGAACAAGATGGACGACCGTTCGTGTGAGGGGTATACGTATTGTTACTAGGAAAAACGGCCAAGGTGAGGACGTGCAGAAAGAAAGACGCGATGCAGTACGTACTATCCACGACCAAAATGCCTCGAATATATTCCTAGGTGGGGGATCGTCATACCTATAACAAGCGCGTGCCATCAGCATCGCGTGCAGCACGTACGAGAAAAGCAAACCGTACGTCATGTTGTCGAATTCGGCCACGTTGGTCTCAAAGTCCATCTTGTGTGCCCTGACGGGACGGGTGCCTTTGACAAACTTGGCAACGACGTACAGAATGGGAAACAATATGATCGGGGTGTAGTTGGTCACGAACGTGGTGGTCGACCAGTTATGATCGAGGAACACGTACCAAGCGCTAAACTGAGGGAAAACGCACACGATGGCGTCAGTACTATGCAAGACAGCAAGCGAAAAGTCATCCACGAGGAGACACGCACGAGGAGGCTCAACGCGGATCCACAGACAGTCCACCATCCCATGAATGGTTGGAATCTGGGCGCAAACGGGAGCTTGCTGCGGTCAATGCCTTGGACTTGGAGGCCTTTGTGGAACCTGAGGTAGGTCACCCCAATACCGAACCAGGTAACAAGACCGGCGGTAGAGGAGAAGCCGGAGAACCAGGTAAAGACTTTGCCAGAGCCGTCCCCGATCGTCAGGTAGGCGAGCAATGCAAAGCAAGAGCAGACTCCAACTGCAAAGTGAGGCACGCCAGAGCGTGTTGTGCGACTGAAGATCTTTGGAGCACTGCCAGAAACAGCAAGGCCATCTGTGGGACGGTGTATATATTGGTGATGGGTTTATGCAAACGAATGGTTTTGCGTACAAAGACTGCGTGATGCGAGGTAGAGATCACTTGAACCAGCAGACCAGGCGGAGGTTAGAATAGCAGCGTTGATGATCTGTGACAGAAGTGTCAGTGTCTGAGATGAAAGTAGATTATGGCCCCCAATGTACCGAAGGCAAAACATTGATACCAGCTTTCTTGAAAGCAATGACGAACGGCGATGCAGACGCGTTTCCGGAATCAAGGTTGAGCGAATGGTCGTTGGACGGGACGAGCAAACCAATGACGAACACGCCCCCGATGTAGAATACCAAGACACGGATATAAACCTTTCTGATTGCCCTTGGAATGTTTCTGCGGGGATTCCTTGCTTCAGCAGCTGCGATCTGTTAATAAGTCAGAGCGGAGCAGAAAAGGATCTCAATAGGAAAAACGAACTGCTACTGCTTCAGTGCCAACATACGCGAACATAGCTTGGGTAGCAACACTGCAAGTGCCGAGGAATTGGCCTTTGGGCCCAGTGAACCCATGGTAGTTGGTGAAGGGCCCTGGGTTTTTCCAATATCGGAACCCGATGCGATCGTGGTTTGGACCTCCACCTAAATCGACGATGATACCAAGAATAATCAAGCCTGTTATCGTAAGCAATTTGATTGAGCTAGAAATAGAGCTATAAGCAGGGAACTGGATAATAGCCTGACGCTGTCATTCACCTGAACCAGAACTCTGTCTCTCCGTATGCACCTATGAAGTGTGAGAAGAAGGAAAGAATTGTGGGGCAAGTGCTTACCAACGCCAAGGGCGTTAATCCCGATGGCAACGATCAAGCACACGGTAATCCAGACAGCAGGGTTGGTCTTCGAGTCCCAAAACTTGATGATAACTGCCGCCGCAGACAATTCAGCTAGGAAACGTTCAGCATTGAAGGGAATCTCATCTTTAATCATCCATACCAGGTAGGGTCAGCTACGTCGCGAGGTTGAGTTAGGGCGCTAGATTTGACGCTGGACTGAACTCACCGTCCACTGATACCAATAGTTCCAGCCCGTTGCAAATGCAAAGGCAGGATCCACGAATCGTTCAGCGAGTTTGATAAAACCACCAGGAATGGGCAGGTAAGCTGTCATTTCGCCGAGAGAGAGCTGCAATGGGAGATGAGATGACGTATGCTCGAGATTAATGAGGATGGAAGAAACCATAGTGGTAACACAGAGCGTTCCCATGAATATGTAGACCAAGAGAAGGCCGAGGGGACCACCATTCATAAGGGAGGGTGCTGTCCCGATGAAAAGACCGGTACCGATGACGCCGCCAAGACTGTGGAGGGAAATTTAGCTAGGGTGAAACGGAAAGCTCGGAGGATAATGTACCTAATCATAGTAACATGTCGGTTCTTCAGCTTGCGTTGGAGGGCGGTATGAACCTCGGGAGGTGCTACTTGGTCATTGACATGTCTGTCATCAACATCGAAGGTGAGCCTCCGCTGACTGCTGCCTAGGTCCCGGCGGGCGGCCATGATGAACGAAAAAAAGGGAGAGTCAGTGTGAGAGCGGTGATAAGGTGGTGGCTGTTGGCCAAACACGTATTATTAGCTCTCATGCTATGCGGGATCAAAGAACTTGAAAGCAGTCCGATGGCCAACCTGCCAAGCTCCCAGGAGGCTAGGCAAGGCACCAGGTCCTGCCACCCCGCCATAAGCTGACTAAGCTTCCCGAAATGGCAACGACGCAAGTGCAGCCTGACTCCGAGTCGTTCACACTTCAGTGCACGACAAAGAAGAGGCGACGAAAGAAAACCGCAGTGCGGACGCACCATATATCATGGTCATGCTGAGCGTGAGGGTAATCAACCTTTGAACATGGATGCAACCGATCTTCAAAAAGCTTGATGGCTCAACGCTCAGCGCCCTGCAGGGGAAAGGTACGCTTATGTTTCGTTTCATACTCAGCTGATTTGCGCTGGCATACTTGCGGGATTAGGCTCTACCAGCACCAGAGCGACTTCGATTCAGAGCCTGAGGGTTCAAAAGATGATACATACCAGTTTCTATACTTCATTGCAAAGTTTTCAGCCCAGATTATTGAAATTCTTGGTGGGCAATAAAAAGGGACCCTGGACGTTGAATCAACCGTCTTGGTCATAGAATGTGCAGTAAAACAAGCTGAGGAGACCATGACGGAAATTGGAGAAGCCTGACTGGCAATCGCAAACATACAAGCTGTGTTGAGGACCAAAAGCGTACTATGACGTAGTGCAGTGGCAACCGTATCATCCACCGACCACAGGATATCTTCCACCAATCTCCGCTACTAAGCCCTCATGGCGGGCGTCCAACAAAAGGACGATCAGCGGTCTCCTAGGCCGCAGCTGCAAGTTAGGACTCAGTCAGACCAAACAAAGTCGATTCCTATTCATCCCGTCACCCCAAGTTCTTCAAACAACACCTCGGCTAAAGTCCGAGATATCGAAAAGACTATCCAGCCAGATGCCCTCGACGATGCAGACAAGACAGCAGCACCCTCGGTTTCTTGCACGTCATTTTTGCGTTCAGAAAACCTTCCACCACCGTTACAGTGGATACCTGCGAATTGGAGTTGGTCGAAATGGAAACCAGTTTTACGAAGCGCCGTGGCTGCTTGGATCAGTCTCTTGTTATTTCTGATTCCGACGACATTGAATGTGATGGGACAGGTGAGTATTTCTCGTTCTTGTTTCTATTTCGTTCCATCTGAGCAACTTGCAGGCGGCTTTCCTGATCATCATCGGTAACTTTTTAGAGCATCCATCACGAGGTATCAAATGAGCTGATAGGAACATAGCATCATTTCTCTCCCCTCCAAGCGACCCATTTATTGCCGTGCTTCAACGGGAGCTTGGAATCCTGGTATTTGCAACTTTTGGTTGGGCGTCAGTAACTCTACACAAACAGTATGTAACTTGACAACTAAATTTTCCACAGCTGGTCCTGTCTGGGCATCAAGTTGGCAGACCTTGCACGTTCTAATAAAGACCCGACTGCGCCTCTCGCAAATATCATTGCTGGCCGGTACATTGAACCAGCCGTGAGCAGCCATGTAGACCGTCGTCAGCGTTTGCGATTCACACGTGGAAAATCTAGCCTACAGTCATCCTGGCTGTATTTCTCTTCATTGGAAGCAGCTTTTTCTTGTATATTAAATCACGCTTGGGCCCTGGGCCACTCACCCTTGCATCTATCTTCGGATGTATATGTGTCGGTGAGGCAATCATCACCCGTTCGTCTAACTTCAGCTAACTGATGGGTGGTCCAGATATTGCATTGACCACAGCTGCTTTGTTTCCATTCCCCTACTACATGGTCCGTAAACCCATTACGTATAGATACATGATTGACATGCTTGTAGATTGGGAAAACTGTAGTTCTGCCCCTGACACTTCATTCAGCCATTGCTCTGATTCTATCTCTTTGCTTATTTCCGACATCTGAATCAGCTACATTCGCTATGCGTCTACAAGATGTACTGTCGTCCCTTCTCTCTGCGACCAAGGAACACCACCAGTGTCTACAGCAAGGCGTCACTGCTCCTAACTTTTCGGCATCCTCGATTGTTGCAGCTGTTAACGAAGCAGAAGGTGCACTTGCCGTGCTCCTTTCGGCAGCCAGGCTGCAAAAGTTCGATGTTCTCTATTCCCGTTTTGCGCCCACGGATTACACTCAACTTCACTCTTTGGCGAGAGAACTCATTGTCAAGGCAAGTGGCATGAGTGTATACTATACGCTCATCGACCCTACAAGAGAAAGATTTCCCATCACCCCTGCTCCGTCAGTCCCTGCGACACCTACACTTCATTCCCCAACACATTCTCGGCCTCCATCCCCAGGCCACGACAAACCAACTACTGATACAGAAAAGGTGAATGACTACGAATCACCAGATGGTGGAACAAATAAGCACGCACACCATCGCCACCACTCCCCCCCACAAGTGCATCACCACACGGCGATCCACCATCGCAAACGACGACACTCGCCGTACCGGCACACTGCTTCCCATCACCCTGCTCACACTCTCAGTTCACTTCGCCATTTCGCATTGTCTCGTGCTCCACGAACGGAGCAGGCCGTAGGGGTTTTTGAATCCCTTAACTATCTCAACCTTGAAGCAACGCACTTGTACCACCCTGATTCGGAGGCGCACATTGCAAGGGCCAACAAGCTGCTGAGCAACAGCTGCCAGGACTTGCTCAAAGGTTGCGAGCGCGGACTTCAGGGCGCATGTGACTGGCTTGGTTCTGTCCAGAACAACCGCTTCGATTTCTGGCTGAGCGGAGAGGACAAGAAACGAATCCGAGTGAATAGGATCAAGGAATACGAAGACCTCCATCGCGAGCTGTCGTCGAATCTGGACGATTTTACGAACAGAAAGAGGTGTGTTTTGCGCGTTCGAATCCAACATCGCGCACGCTCATGGTTATGATTCCAAGGTTCACCGTCCTCGATCCTTACCGAGCCATGTTCGCATCTGCTGACGACACGTTGATGGAGCATGAAATCACACCTCATAGACATCTTTTTCACTGCTACGTCTATCAGTACCATTTGATACGGTTTGCTACAAGCATCCGAGACATGGTATGTGGAAGTATTACCATACTCTCTTACAAGAAAGTCAATCTACGCTATTAGCTCAGGGAGATAATCCGGTTGGAAACCGCGAGGGAAGTGCCCAAAGTATGGTTTCCAAGGATGGATTTGTCAGGGTTGACACAGCGGACAACGTGGGAACCCTCAGAGCTGACATGGAGAGGAGACGACGAGAACCCCGGCGCGTTTCATTTCCTCTATGTGCACTAGAGTCCTAACATTGGTTTTTAGACACAATTCTTGGTTTGGATCAAACGTCGCTGACAGACCTCGGAGAAGCGGTCTGTCGAGATCCTGATGCTTTACCTCCCCGGAACGTGCTGGAGAAAACTGTAAACTGGGTCTTCTATACGGCGAAAGGGATAGGAGGAGGGAATGCTCTTTACGCCCTGAAAGCCGGCGTATTGACGAGTCAGTCATTCTGTTCATTGGGAGAATTCGGATACTGACGTGACTATAGTTCTTCTGTCGTTGCCGTCGCTCTTTCAGTCATCGGCAGAATTCGCATATAGTACGTTTGTTCGCTATTTTTACTTTCGCTGGCTCATCGCGATCACAAGAAAACAAAGCTGTATGGGCTGTGTGAGTTTGCATGCTTGCATTGCAAGATCTGGGTATCTAAAACCAAACAGCATAATGGGCCAGCTTACTCTCTCTCGATTCCGTGGGGACACTACCTTTGGGCTCATAACACGGATAATCAGTACCTTCGTTGGAGGAATCATTGGTACAGTGATGTGGTTTGTGTCCCCTTGAGTCCGTGCGTACGACGTGACTTCATGATCACCCATTAGGTATATATCAACGGGGTCCGGGAGAGGAAATGCCTTTGGTTTGGCAGCCGTGTGTTTTGTCTGTTTCCCAATCATTTTCTTCTTCCGCCTTTATTGGCCTGTCGCTCCGATGACCAACTTGATCATATGGGTTACGGCTGCTTTGGTTTGTCTAGTTATTCTGTTCATCTCGTGTTTTTATCATCTGACTGGAATTCGACAGATTTTTGGATACTCGTACGAAGATACTCATCTCACTGTAGCGTCCTCGCCAGGATATGGGATCGACGTTGCTTGGGTAAATCCGACTATCAATTTGCTTACCACTCTTTTCTTATACCATTGAACAGAAACGATTTATCCTCGTGACAATCGGGGTGATAGCTGCTGGGTGGGTTTTTTTGCCTCGTGCCAACGCCTCCGTGTTGAGTGTTTACGTAGCATCTTCTCGTTCTTCCCTCCGTCGACGACAATTCGCCTTTATGAACGAAAGACCATGGCCACCGTCACCACGGAGATCGGGTCTGCATACTGTTCCATAATCTCCTTTGCAAACACAAAGAGGGAGGGCGAGACAGCCGTCATCGTTCAACACCTTCTTGCCATCCTAAACAAATTAAAGAGGTCCATCGTGGTGAAAGAGAATGTCGTGTATGAGGTTTGACCGCAACACTCACCATGTTTTGGTTGTTGTGCTCATGTCCTACAGTTTTCCCTCCGAGGTAAATGGCCCGCTGAGAGGTACCAACGAATCCTGGAGCTCCAGGTGTACGGTCCCTCCCTTTGGCTTGACTTGTTCCGTCGCTTATGGTGTTACACAGCGAAATATCGAATCTACTGTCCCATTTGATATCGGTCCTGGAGCAAATGGAGCCCGCATGGGCACACGCGTTCTTGAAGCGAACGAGGTTGTCAGATGCGGACTTTCAGGGTGATGTGTTGGCCGTCATGAGTGCGTGCTTCCCATTTCCTTGACGAGAGCTCCTCGGACGTCTTGGTTAGGTTTGATATCATCTTCTCTTCGGGATGGCAATCCTCTCCCCCAGGTAACGCCGTGTCCGCTCGTCAATCGTTTCGTGGAGCGCTCCCATGGCCTGAACGTCGTACACGAAGAATCCGAAGAAGACTTTGGCCTGCCGAGATTGTTAACGGAAGAAACGCTTGAGAGTTTGCAGTACATGTACGTTCTCACTTGCGTCGCGAAATATATCACCAAGTATACAATTACACTCCCAGGATATTCTGCGTCGGCGTGTCGACCGCGTACGGTCTTGTAACGCGTCTGGACAAGTTGATGGTCGCGGTCAAGGAGTTGGTCGGGGAACACTTCCACATCGATGGGATTGGTCTACCATTGTATTATCGCCGAGGGAACGCGCTGGAGATACGCTCACCCGTGTTGACGAATGAAGCCTAGATCGAGTGGTTATCGAAGCCCCTGTATCATTATCACGAACGTTTTGATGTTGTTTGATTCTTTTTTACGATGGTCATTGCGTGAGTTGGTGTCGCGTGATTATAGTATCGCTCCGATCGGACTCTATGATATACCATGTTCTTCCTGGGCCGATGGTACTTATCACGGCTTTCTCAGATGACTTGAGCCAGATGACAACGTTGATATTGAGTAGTGGCATTCCCTTCATATCAGTGTCTGATTTCATACGCTTCTCCTCAGTGACACTCTGTACACTCACAAGTTGATTCTATTTTCCTGCTTATTATGTGGTACGAACAGGGTGTGCGAGGGCCCACTGATGATTGATCAGCGCATCTGATTCACGTGAGCTGGTCCGGCCGGCTTTCCATATGTATGAACGCATTTTAGCATATTCCAACATACAGTGCATATACTGTGCATACCTGTCCGGGACGGATCTTAATTGGTGAGCATTGCACCAAAATATTGACGGCGTCCGAGACACAGGCTCGACCCTATTTTTGGGTCCTCTTCCAGACGGCTTGTGATGACGCGTTGCCTGTCAGGGGCTCCATGTGTCCATTCTGTGGAAGCAAATTAATTTGCACAGTACAGCAGTACTTATAGCAGCAGATCCGTGGAGAACCTGTCAGTCTGAACGTGGTCCTCGCGTGGCTCCCATAGTATGCATCACCAAAAAATAATAATTGAACATTCGAATACCGGTCGTATGCCCGTGCAAATTCAAGCCATGGTTGATGTTGCGGAATCTGAGCGGGGGCTATGTGATGTGTCACCCTCAAGTGCTGAATATTCGAACACTGGAAAGCGTTGCGCATACATACTTGCCAGTGAGCCATTTCGGCGAATGGAACACGCGGTGTCCTTGCAGTGATCCACTTGAATGTGGGCTGGCGTACTGCGCGGTTGACCAGCACTGCCCAATGGTTAAATGTGGTTTGGGATGGAGGGCAGACGAGTGGGAGAAGGAAAAGAGTAAAGGAAGCACGGGAAAAGCGCTCGAGCGCTCAAGTTTATATTCTCGGTCAAGAAGCGTGCAAATCCTATCACACTAGAAGCGCCCAGGAACTCGCCCTTGGCAGCAACTAGCACGGTGGCAGTGCACAAGGATCTAGTAGAGAGGGGACGGAGACGCCGAGCTCGTGTGAGGGGGCTCTCGGTGTTGACTTGAAATGATGCTTCACGCATCACGTTGGCCTCGAGGTAGATGAATGCCTATAAATTCAAATCCCAGTTACATGAATTACGTCCACGCACGGTGGCAGATAGTAACCAGGTTGGTGGCACTAACAAAATGACCCTGTGCGGAAAGTAGGGCGTGATGGTACCCTCGTTTGAGTCGACACGGTGGGGAGCGTAAGGCAATGGTGACCCCATTGCGCTCATGGCATCAATGGCTCAATGCATGGAAGGGAAACATTGGGAATGTCATTCTAGATCGTTCGCCAGCGAAGAGCAGGGGAATCGGAAAGTAAAGACGAGAACTAGATGCTGCGAGCGCCTGACCGAAAGACCGATGAGTCGGCAGGGAAGCATAGCATTATGATGCAGAGTGGCGCAATGGGCCAGACCACGAGGCCCGACTGTTCCCGAATCCATTAATGAGTGATAACACCGCGGAATCTGTCCTTCTAGAAATCCCTCCTTTCTACATCCCTTCCAGAACCCCAAAACCATATCATATCTCCCATTCTTGGACCTTGAGGTTACAAGCATCGGCGTCCCGTGATCCATCGGAACTTTTCGTGATCACTCGTGACGGCGGTCAACCTTCTCGCCCGGATGTCACCGTCCATAAGTTGCCCCCCAGACCGTCCCAATACTGAAAATGTCTTTGACATTCTAGGGGGTGCCAAACTAGAATACCGCCGACAAAGGATGTATCTAGTTTTTGACGGCGACACAGCGGAGTCTGTAAGGTGGAAAATGCGTAGCAACGGAAACAGGGACACACGTGAGTTTCCTACGCCATTTCCGAGGCGCGGACTAAAGACGGTGTAGGGAAGGGCGGGTACATCAGAGCCGCATATATTGTTCTAGAACAAAGGACTTGGGAGCCACCTTACATCGGAGAGTGGAGATCAAGTCTGCGCGCCGACAGTCGGAAAGGATTCAACATACCCAGCGGATAAGATTAGAATTCGGGTAAAGGTCGGAGCAACGCCCACCAAGTTCCAAAGAATAGTAGGAAGAACAGGCACCAAACGTGTAGATTCAGCTTGAACACGTATGATACATTGGATTCGGCCTTGATTATGGGTCGCATGTTGGACTTTGAGTCTCCATGCGCCACTTGAGACAACAAAGAATCTACGCGTGTTTGTTCGGGAAACGGTGCTGGAGAGAAGACAGCGGATCAGTGATCAGCTAATTCTTGGAAACTCTGATGGAAGTTCCAGGCGGTGTAGGTTTATTCGATGCATACTGCAAGGATCGGGTGTAAGTCCTCCAAAAACGAACCTTTTTCTCTCTGCAGCTCAGTGACAATAGTATATTTAAATTAGACCGTTCACTTCACCGCTAAAGAGCTGCGGCCACGCCGTGAAGCTGTCAAAGATACTGCCATCAGTTGCTCTCGCCTGGCCGACAGACCTTAATGCATATGGCATTGTATGCGTGTTCCATTGTGTCTGTGAAAAGGACAGTGCCATATATCGCTTCGGATATTCTGGTATAACAATGGTGACAAAGAAAAACATGCAGAACAGCCATCGAAATGGAGCGACCCTCGCTAACTGCTGTGATAAGGATAAGCTCCGTCTCTTATTGTTTTCTCCCTGATTTCACTGGATTACGAGAAAGAATGTAACCCGCTGGTCTAACCTTGGGCATACAGTATGAGAGGATCTCCTTCGGGATCAGAATGTTCAGGATGCATACAGCATGAGACAAGGGCTGACTCGACAGACCAAATGCATACGGATTTAAGCCTCGCACGGGTACACCTCGTCCAGGGTTGGAAACGCAGGTATACCACTGTGGCGAAGCTGCCATACCCCGTATGTGTAGGCACAGAAAATGTGAGTCATGTCTCGCTTGCCCGCGGCGCGGTACGCCCACTGGGGGCGCTGCTCAGTGAGAGTTTAACATATATCTCCCGTAAGTGAACTGCAGATTAAACCAAGAATTTACCCATGGGCAATGGTGTGTGTGTGCGTCGATGAGTCAGGATGGCAGGGCTGTAGGTGACGAGTGAGAGCAAAAGCTACATCGCGCCGTACATGCAAGTAACCGCTTCAATGCGAGCCACCGGACTTGCCATGCACCGTAGTAGCTGACGCGCTTGAAAAGGGTACTCCCACTAGCAAGTATTGAAGGGACATCCTGCGTCAAATAGGCTGGACAAATTTTCTTCGATGCTTCAACACAGTTGGTTTGCCGTAACTGTGACGCAGAATCCCACATGTTGCACAATATAATAATATTACTGTATGTCCTGCTCCCACTTGTCGCCGACTGCCTCATAAAACAGCCGCGTTTGGTTTCAGAATAATCAGTCGGTTGCTAAGTTAGCATCGAGTGAGGAAGACCCGGGACACCCCGCAGTAATTTTGTGGGCGGGTTGCGATTCTCTAGCTGGCACTGCCGCCGTTAGGTACGTACCAAAAACAGGCACACAAAAGTTACTGTACCTTTCAGGTCTATAGACCTAGCTCTCTCAAAATGCTCTACTCATGACTGCACTCTTCGGCACTCTCTCGGCCCCGTAAAATGTATGCATTGACTACACCGGATTAACGAAAAAAAACGCACCGGTGCCGGTGATGCGTGCGCAGTGCTGCAGAAATTTTAGGTACATGCAGTTCTGTTCTGACAAATAAGCGCTGCGGATCGACTGGGGAGCCGACAGGGACGTCTATGAGGCAACATAGGTCACGAGTCTAGTGGGATGATGATGATGACACGCCAGTTTCCCAATTTTAGAAGTGGTGTCAACGCTTATCTGTCACGCCATGATGGGGAATATCCGATGAGGCTGTCCAATTCTTGGAGCTGGCAGGGAGCTACTATGATCGATGGTGTCCTAGGGTCAAAACGAACCTACTTGCTTGGGGCTGCTGACATCCCGTAGCTGGTCGAGTTTGTACGTCGTATCGAAAGTCGATTCTGTGACGTCAGTACTAGGTATCACTTGCCCCACATCAAACATACCAGTATTACACACACGACGGATTTTTTACCTCAGTGGGCCCATAGCCCTCTAACACGTCATTCAACAGCTCGATGGGGGCATTTAGAACAACCATTCAACCAATACACCTCACAGCATTCGAATTCCTCATACCTCCATCTGCATCATGCATCTAATCTGGCCATCGATTACGATCAATCAGTCCGAGGCTCCATTCGCGAAGCTTAGAGCATGGCTACTGGCATGGATCAAGTAATAGGGTTCGCCCATCCTGTGTCTCATCACACAAGTGGTTGGCTGACGATCACTTCCTCGGCGTTAGGTCTTAGTGGCGACCCCAACACCTTTTGCACTCCTCACTCCCTCACACGCCTATGCATAGCCAAAGACGCGCAAGTCCTGATGCACGTTTTCACCTCATGATATGACCTTCTCGAAGGACCCAGAAGGTGAGAAATAGGACACCCAAGACCCAAGGACGCCGTCCAGTGGTGGAAAAGAACGCATGACCTCCCTCTTCGTGGGCCGCAAAGATGTGAAATGCCAATGCAGGTTCCACTCACCGTGAGAGCGGTAGGTATGTGCTACGCTGCATACTTATATGCGCTAGGTGCTGGGAATGGGAATGGAGGATCGATATCGATCCGCGGCGGGTTCGCGTGTGCTGAAATACTTGCTAGGCATCCCGTGTGAGCGACGACAGCGAGAGTCGACCATCGGGCTGGAACTGGAATGCCGTTGGATCCCGTTTGATCAATGTCGCCAATATGAGGGAATTCGCCACAGACCTTGGTTGGCAGATCAATCGATCATGCTGGCCCCTTTCAACCTCCCTATCCCGGATGCGTTAGGTGTCGAACCAATTGACAGGGCAGTGAATATTCGGGTGTCCGACGTACTACTATATTGGATGAAAGTATATACAGACTTAGGGTATTTTGTGAAGCAAAAAAAGGACGTGTGTATGCTACATGTCTAGTCGGAAGTCTCGAATCCAGAAACCCGAATGCCGCATGAACGATAACCCTCATAAGAAATCCCTGCGATAATTTAGTTGTGAAAGAAAATATGTCCGGACAATCCTTAGCCAGGGGATAGAAGTGGACTAGCCGAACGTCTATGGGCATGGTACCTCCTTCCCTCGCTGTCCCGCCACACCCCACCACCACCACCTGACCTATACTAAATGGGGTGGGCTCACACCTTTTTATCACCACCCTCCAGTTTCGACACGCATCACGAGGTCACGACTGAAACAGAACTGCCATTTCCGCCGAAACGACTCCGAGCCCCACGCCCGTCATGGCCAAGATTGGTAGTAGATTCCATAGTGCGAAATCCTTTTGCTTCACGTGGGTGTCCTTTTGCGCCAAAATGGTTCGCCAGAGGAGGCCTGCCAACGAAGCTGAAAAGGTGAAACTGACAGCGCCAATGTTGGACGCGACGGCAAGCGCGATGGCAGCTGCTCGGTTGGCATCGTATGGAAGGGCGGCTGCGCGGACAACTTTGGTGAGCAGGATGGTGGCGCCAATGTTGGTGCCGGCGAGGTTACACAGGATGACACCAAGGACGCCAATCAACCAGATGGTAGGTTGTATTTGATTACCTGATGCTCGGACGAGCCAATTGGCAAACACCTGCACCCATCCCTGGTGATTGAGCGCTTCGATAAGGATAAACTGAGAGAACGCAAAGGGTATGAGCGCAAAGGGCAATCGCGGCAGCGCAGTGTTGAAAGTCGGGAAGTGTTTTTCCAGGTATAAACGAAACCACGCCATTTTGATGGGCACTTCTGGAGTGGAAGTGGATTGTGGCCCCACTTTGGCGTCCGGTTTGGGGATTTCGGGGTGCGACTCGACGGCGGTTTCTTCGTCATGCGGAAAAGATGTTGATCGTTGTGTATTTGGGAGTGAGGGATAATGCGAGAGGCTGTCCTTCGTGTGCTGGTGTTTCTCAGCCATAGAAGCTTCATCAAGCCCTTTCCCGTCTGCCTTGGGGGACATCTGCGGCTCCATTTTGGGCTCGATCTGTGGGTTTTGGGGTTGCGATCCGACCACCATCTCTTCATCAGGTAAGGAAGACAGTGATTGTTCCATGACGGTAGGTTGCGAGGCGCCATTTTCCGTGTGTTGCTCTCTCTCAGCCGCAGAACCTTCATGAAGCCCATCCGCCTTGGGCGACCCGCGACCCAACCCGATCGGGATATCATGGGTCCGCCGATAGTGATCCCACGTAAGATCGAATAGGAATTTGCCAACGGCGAACGGCAAGCTGATCATCCACACGTCGATTCCGAAGAAACCTACGACGAGACAGAGTATGAGCGTTGCGCCGAGCATGATACTGCCAACCCAGGCACCAACGGGATCTAGAAGAGCTTCCCGGGGGTCCCGACGGGCGGTACGAGCTAATGTACGTGGTACTTTGTTCCTGTATTGGAACGCCAGCACAGCGAAGCAGAAGACGTTGCAAGCAAGGAAGGGAAGGATAGTGTAAGCTGTGAAAGCAGCATCGTTGACGCCAAAGCCCTCGCAGATGACAACCTTGCGTAAACTCGCTCAGCACGGGTCCCGGGTCCAGTTGGAGATACATACATTTGTTGGGTTCCCCACAAATAGCACCATACTAGCAGTGTTCGCAGCAGCAAACTCAGCCATGACCCACGCCCACGAATCGAGTTCTGCGGCTTTTGTGTAATAGACCAAAAAGGCAGTTCCAGAGAGGATGACGGGATCGTTGCCAAGTAGGATGGAGAGCAGAGTGAGCATGACGTAAAAGTAGAGATATAATTTCCACCCATTGTGGCCACCCATGTTACTGACCCAGAACGCCGCGGCCTCGAGAACTCCAGTGATATCGAGCGTTATAGCCATGTAAGCCAGCGAGAAAAATAAGATGAGGATGTTGTAAGGTTTGATGCCTTCTGTCCCTACGATCCCGTTGCGGATGACTGCCGGATCGAGGCACTGAGCGGCCCATAGCAGCGCGATAGCAAGGATTGGTGCGGTGGTCAGGTTGATTGGTATTCGAGGAAAATGACGGGGCGTGGGTATGGTGACTGGGCGAATTACGAAGAATATGGAGATGATGAACACCACCAAGGTGGCGATAGCATATCCAGAGGTCATGAGGGTATCTGAGCTTTGGAGACGACGTTCAGCACATAAAGCGAGCAGGGAACTGAGAAGAAGACTGAATATAAATACTGGCACACAGGCACACAAGGAAAGTGACTGACCCACTGGCACACGATCGATAGGCGTTTTCCAATGGAACGTGTGTGCTGAATGCAGACGGCTACTGAACCAGCCAGCCAACGTGGAAGTGGGGATCGAGATGAGCTGGGTTCCACATTGGCAACAATTTGGCAGGTTGTTATAACCCGCCCGCGCCCACCCTTAAGCTCGCCATCAGAAGGTTCTCCTGGAAAAACTGCCAATTCGCCTTATTAGCGACGGTCGTAACTTTACCGTTGGTCACGCGCATGATTATGATATGTTTTCCCAGCTGCACCGCTCCACACTGGCATTCGAAACAAAGCCTCCTTAGCGATCCCCGCCCTCCTTTGACGTGTGTTGGAAACGGCGCAGCAACGAACTGTAGTCCGCTCGCTGTGAACGATGCATCCGTTCTGGAACGTGGTGAACGTGTCTGGACAGTACTCGGAGAACTCCGGGAGCTGACTCCACATTGCTTACTGTGTATCGTCAAAGTATGTACCACCAATCACCGTCACCAGCTGACCGTTTTGGCCGAATTCGGCTGTGTCAAGCCCCACATAACTACGTAGCGGATAATACGGAGCGCAGTACGACCCCGGGGACCCCTGAAAGTCCGCAATTCTGTCCCACGCACAGGTTTGCATCAACACCAAAGATAACGTATCGATGCAATCCCTCTCGGAACTCCAAACGTTGGTTGCACTTCACTCGCCAGCGCGCCAATGTACCCCAATGAGCGACCGAGAACGAGTCAAACGTGATGCCAAGTATATCGTCGAGGCGCGAACGGTGCAGTAATTCCTACCGCTTTAGCCCACTCGATGACTATGCGCTCGCTCGGGCGCAAAATATTTCCTGTGAGCATGCTCAGCCGTATACTGTGTTGCCGGATCAAGAAGCGCTCTGGATACTAGTACTGATACTAAGTTGTCGAAATAAGGGTCCTGCACAGAAATCAGCACTGTTGCGGTTGTTACGGGCGCTTGCGATCGAAGCACTGTGCGCACAGTGAAGACGAGATAAAATGACAGGCTCTTCTCGTCACGCACTGAACAGGAAGAGTCTTGCTGTCTTGGCGTTTGCCGAGGTACTCTGAACCCAGCGAAGTAGTCAGTGTTTTCCTGAGACGAGAAGCCAGGGAGCGACAGACATCTTGATCTTGTCTCCCCTATCCCCTAGACACAAAGGAGGAGGCAGAATTGAATTTGGCATTTTCTTTTAGATTCCCGTTCTTATTGGGTGGTGTCTGCTGCAGCATGCCTTGGCTAGTCTCACATCGGCGCAGTCTGCTGTACTTGCAGGCTTCTTTCCTGTGTGTAGTATCAGAGTGTAGTAGTTGCGTAACTTCAGTGAAAAAGAATCATAACATTTCCGTTCACTTGATTCTTCTTTCAAGTCGCATGACCTGCCTTCGGCGCACGCACTGTCACCGACCGCAGAATAGACAGAAACACATGTGTGTTGAATTATTCTGCCATTCCTACTACGAGACTACTAAGTGCCAATCGCCTGGGTTTGCAAGTTCCTTCTGCCAAGCTTGAAACTAGCTGGGGCGTGGCATTTTGTAGATGGGCGCTCTCTTGAGTGGCGTCAACGGTGCAGTGCGTCTAACACATGTCTCTCCCTCTCGACGACAACTCTAGCCTAGCCATGTCCGGCCCCGACCACCTCTCGATACCCATGGATATCCTTGTAACCAGAGGTTCGACAGAAAATCCAGAGGGCATGATACCCAGACCAAGGTGGATACCGCAACCCAAGATAGTATACTAGACAAGACGCCCGCTCCAATGTAAGTTTCCTCCCCTACTCTGCGCGCCAACGACGATATCCACGAACGTCTCTCACGAATCATGTCCGTTTTCTGAATGGCAGCTACCGACACGCGGCGCCATCAGGTCCATGGCCATGGATGGATTTCGATGAAGATATGCCTGTCGTACCGCCTCCCAATCCGCTTACGGTTCCAGGCTCGCAGCCCTGGATTGGATACCCGCAGTGTACGTTCCCCAACTGGACGGAGACACAAGTGAATCGCTGTAAAATGTTGACCGACTGCCCGACTGGAGAAAGCAACACCTATAAGTGGACGTGTTGCACTCCGGCAAATTTAAAGAAGAAGAGCTCCAGATGCGACGATCAGGGATGGGCCTAGTCAGAATGAGTTTTGGAAATTGGTAAACGTTCCAGTGAGTCCTTCTCTCTACGCCATCGATAAAATAGTCATGTTTGCAGAGAGAGCAAAACATACGCATACGTGCCATTTTCGTTCAGAATATGACCAAAGAAGTTCTCCAGATACTGGGAAGAGGTATGTGTATCTTCCTTCAAAGTCGAGCACCGCCAGACGTTGCACAGATACGAGATAGAACCTTTCTTCTTTTCGTCTTCGACGAACTGGATACCTTCAAGATACCAAGAGAATATTGTGGCAAACAAAGCGATCGTGGGTTATCCTCTACCTCCATCATCTTTCTACTCCGAAATTCAGAGTTGCCACAGACATCACCGTCGTTCTTCCATTCATTCGTGTGGTCCTCGGGAGGCTGCGGGCCCAGTCCCACTGCGCTCCTACAAGCTTCTTTACTATCATCACACAAGAAGGCATGTGTGCCCCTTGAAAAATGCTCTACATGTCCTGATATGTGTTCAGACGAGCAGATCATAGATACACAATCACCACTCTATTGGATTCATGTAAGTATTCGTTCGTCTGGGTCGATTTTAGATAACGTTTCTATCCATTCTCAGGTGACAAGTACATTCTTCAAGACCTGCTCAGTGTTCATATGGTTCGAAATGTGCAGTCCAAGTACCATTATATCCATCCATCCAAGTCGCGCAAGAAGACGGCAGAACAACTCCACTCTCTCATCAACCGAACTGGTCGCAGTGTCTACTGGTCAAAAAACTTGTCAATTCAAAGGACCCTACCTGTCTCTTTCTGTGCTTTTTGTGGTATGCCATGTACGAATGGGACGAACTGTTTGAAACCCTTTATTCGCACATCAACGAGCTGGTAAGTATAGCATTCGTGACAATGATAATACGCTGCATCCGTTGTTTTTCACAGGAACAAAAGGTTCTCAACAGCGACAATATCAGGGAGACGCGACACTTGCACATCCTGCAAGCGCATCTTCTTTACTACCGGAACCTCCTCGAGGATTTCAGAAATCCGTTATCTTTGTGCAGGAAACCAAAACCCTGCAATGGATGATCCTTCTATAACCGATGGGGAGCGAGCTCGGGCAAAACGTATCATGGTCAAAGAAACCGATTATCTTCTCTCGGAAATTGAGAGGCTCGAAAGTCAGAGAATGATGCAAGTGATGCGATTGAAGAACGTTATAGACTTGGTACGACTCATTTGATGACATCGTTTTCCTTTATACCAAACTATGCCATCCAGGCATTCGCGAGCGTCAACATCGATGACAGCAAGCACATGCAAGAACTGACGATCGCGACCGTCCGAGACTCTTCCGCGATGAAACAAGTATGTGCCTGCTTTATCGTTAGCTGCACATTAATGCTGAATGTGCAAAGATTGCTTACCTCACGACGGTTTTCCTGCCCGCCAACTTTATGTCTGTGAGTAGCTTTGTCAGCTTGCCTTGTTTGTTTTCTCACAATGATCCACACAGAACGTGTTCAGCATGAACATCAAAGAGATCAATCCTAGCGGTGGAGAGACCCTCCCTCACTATATTGCAGGCGCGGTTAGCCTGACAGTGTTTGGTATGTGGGTCACCGTCGCTATGCAAGTCGAGAGTACCTTTTTCGAACGTGGAAGCTCAATGTGGAGGCGCTCATTATGGCCAATGTTTTTTGCCTGGAAGATGTGGCTTCAGATGTGGAACAAGCGGTTTAGTTTGAAGCGCAAGACGTCGTGATGTGGATGATCTATGTGTTTGCTTGCTATTACATGCCCGTACCATGGACTCTTTGTGCTCTTGCATGCTTGATGCGTTGTTTTTTTCTTGATACAACTTACCTAGTGGTGGGATGGGTTGAAGAGTTGCTGTATACGATTTCTTTTGTGTATGTTGTATTCCCGGACATAATTAAAGTATCTTGATTGACATCGAGTACGATCGAATCGTTCCAATACACATAGTAGGAGTCCCATTTCCTCAGACCAAGGTGTCGTGACGCCAGACTCTTTGGGTTCCAACTAGAGGGGTGCCAACTATGTTATCTCACCCACGTGGATGTTGCGCCACCTCAAGTCCAAGTTGGTAGGTCGGTAGTACTAGTACGTTGGACGTTCTCACTGACTCGGATGCAGAGACCACATGATGCTACAACATCGCGGAATAAGTCGTATGGGTACAGTAATCCCCTTCTTTTTGGAGCTTTAAATAATAATTCTGTCTTACCCTACTACTATCCAGCCGTGATTTCCATGTTCTTCTCGGGCCATGCCAGCGGGCACGTTCCCCGGCCAACGGTGCTGCGAGTCTCATGGCAATGAGGGACTTACCAAGAAGTTGTCCAGTTCGATGTGTCCCACATACTCAGCTGGACGAGTACTTGAACGCGAATTCGGATACGTGTCGGTTTGCAGTCATATTCAAGATCAGTGGTTCCGATATGCGTTGTGTTCTTTTTTCTTCTCCAACAACTGTTTTACCGTGGTCCGACGCGCACGGCATGGAACGTCATTCGCGACTCTGTCATCGTCGCCGAAACACTCGCCACACACAGCTCAGCGCTCAAGTCAGACGTCCGTCATCTTGTAGGCCTTTTCGGCTGTATGATAAAGCCGCCTCGCACGCCACGTCGTCGACGTTTTTCGTCACGGGTGTGCGAGGGAGAGCGATGCATAATAATAACCGATCTCACATGGCAGTCGAAAGAAGCGGGACGTCACGGTTTTTCCACACCCCGCAAGAGACCTTGGTAGACCGTTTGCAACCAACTTGACAAGGGAGGACATGTCCGTGAACACGGTCGCGCCGCCACACAGTCGATGGCTTGCATGGGTTTTTGACATTTATGCTTCTGGGACGCCACCTGTGTTGGGTACGCTCGATATCCAAGAGATTGAGGACAAGGCGCGGGAGGTGCTTCAAGGCAGTCCATGTCAGTTGTCCTCTCTCTCTCTCTGCGTTCGTTTGCGACCGTGATTGCTCAAAAATGACATTGCGGTTGGCGTCGTTATTATTTTCGAATTCAGCCGCCTTCTCGTATGTGTTGAAAGGTGCAGGGACGTCTAATACGTGTGACGAGAATCGGCGGGCGCTCGATAGGTGGAAGCTCGTTCCACGCATGCTAACGATGTGGGGGAACGTCATCTCGAGGTATACTCTCACCCAAAGTGCGGTCAGACGAAGCTCATTAAACACACACCTTGTCCACAGACGACGATCTTTGGCGTCACCCACCCCGCCCCGGTTTTCATCGCTCCGATCGGTGCACAGGGTCTGATGCACAACGACGGCGAGCTCGGGACAGCCCGTGCAGCAGCCAAAGTAGGCATACCCTTGATCGTCAGTTCTGCCGCATCTCGGTCGATGGAAGAGATTGCGCAAGCCCAAGGATCGAACGGGCATCGCTGGTACCAGCTCTACTGGCAAGTGTTCCCTCCAACTTTCCATCGTCACAAGCTCACCCTGAACGGGCTCTAGGACGCACTCTGTCGAACTGACACGATCATTGCTAAGACGCGCCAAGGAAAACGGGTACACCGCGCTCGTGGTGACCGTCGACTGCATGATGGTCGGATGGCGTCCACACGACCACGGTCTTCCGTATAGCCCAGCCGGCCACGGGTTCGGCGTGCAACAAGGGACCTCGGATCCGACCCTCATGGCACGCTTTGGTCTCGAAGCGCGTCACGAGCGACCGCCGTTCCCGTTCATCCAAGAGGACATCCAGAGACGCGCCGCGGCAGGTGATCCGGATGCACAGCAAGCATGTTTTTGGGAGGCAAGTGGATTGGGGAGATTGCTTCGGGCATCTTTCGGAGTTGGGACGAGCTCCAGTTCATCAAGGATAATTGGGATGGGCCGATCGTCTTGAAGGGTATACTCGCGCGTGAGGTAAGGGCGACGGGGGACGATGTCAAGGTTGATGTGAGACACTTTTTCCTGAGATGCCGAGAAGCCATTGATTTGGGTATTGACGGTATCGTCGTCTCCAACCACGTGCGTGTCGTTCCGATGGATTATTCCACTGCCGTGTGCGCTCGTAGGACTGAAACGCCTTGGTCAGGCGGTCGTCAAGTCGACGGGTCCATCGGCGCGCTCGACGCACTCGACATGGTGATGCAATCACAAAGGTGCGAGAGGCACAACGAGCGGGCAAGCTCACCGTCCTCTTTGACTCGGGCATCAGGACCGGGAGTGATATCCTCAAGGCACTTGCATTGGGTGCTCAAGCAGTGCTCCGTACGTCTCGCCACATACTTGTGTTCAATCCGTGTTTTATTTTTGATCCGGGCTCTCTCTGACCCTATCATATCATGACGCCGAATCAGTGGGACGACCGTTCATGTACGGCCTCGCCATCGCCGGCGAAGCAGGCGTCGAGCAGATTTTGATGCAAACGATTGCCGATTTGCATCTTACGATGGGTCTCTGTGGGTTCCGTGACGTGACAGACGTCGTGGGCGCACGAGAGAAGCTGATGGTCAAGATCAACTAACGATAACTTGGAGCAAGGGTAGCAAGGGCGTGAGTATGTCGGGCTAGCGTATGAGTAGCCGTAGCTCGGGTTTGAATTGTGCTATTTTTTGTTCAAACTGCCGCCAGTAATACAGGGCATGGATGTTGGTTGTATGGGTACTTTGTTCGTCGTGATGCTGCCTTGATTGCGGCGTATGTAATGGCGGCGCCCCCGACGTTATAGGATCGAATGATATCCCTGTGTCCTCAGGGTCGACGTTCACAACTAGATTTTGGTTTGATGACATGCTGTATGCGCACATCGGATCAGAATCAAACTCTGATGGGCATGAATGACACCATTCATCGATTGCGCTTTACTCATCTGGATTTGACGGATCCGATATTCCTCGGTGAGTCTGGGTAATACACTTGGTCACGATACCCGTCCCTGCCCGTCAAACATTCCCAGACCATCTCCGAGTCATCTATCCCATGAACACATGACCCATCTATTTAAAAAAAAACTGACAAACGCGGATACATTATCAATAAACACAGCAGAGCAGTTCTTGGTTAACAGCAAGTCCCCTGAAACCGCCTGTTTGACGGTGATTCACCCCTCGTTAAACCGAGTCTGATCGTTTCCGAGGGGTCTTGCACGTGCAATGTCCTCGCGTCGATAGCTTCTTCGTATTCCCATCGCGTGACGATGCGTTGAGCGATATATTCGAATACCTCGCGAACACCTTCCCCGTCTTTGCAGAGGTGAGGAAGAGTTTGGGTCCCCTCTCGGGAGGTAGTGGAGGATGAGGCGTCGCATCCGGGATGTGTGGGGAGATGGTTGCAGTCGTTGGTGTGATCGCAGCTGTCTGGTCATAATCGCGCGTAAACAGACTTGGCGTGATCGTTGGCGTGGAAGACGATGAGCTCGAAAATGACGATGTCCGTCTTTGGTTCCTGATAGGGGACGATAGCCGCGATGATATGGAAGGAGGGAGGGGGGACGAGCGAGCGGATGTATAGACATCGAATAAAGATGAAGAAGGTGTGTGATACGAGGTAACGCCAGTGTGAGTGGACGTGAGTGTCCCATTGTTGATGTTAGTGTTACTCCACGAAGAATGCTTCGAGTGCTTGCGGACGTATTGACTGATATCAATGGATTGTGACCGCGATTGTGAATACGACGAGGATAGATCTATTGCAGAGTCATCACGTGGAGAGGTTGGTTCTTCTGAGACAGCCTCTTCGATGGTGATGGGAATCTCAGTTGGCGAGGACGGGCCAAGGGATAAAGGGGGTACGAGTTCGTCGAGGAAACGGAGCGCTTGGGCTTCGGAAACGATGGACATCGAACTTGTTGAATCAACAAGGTCTGTCTTGTTTCCCACGACAACGCAGCAATAGTCCTCCAGGTCCTCGTCATAGAGGGGTGCGCGTTCACGAAACTCTTGCCACCATTTTTTGAGCGCGGTGAGGGTCTCGGGCTGGTTCACATCGAACATGAGCAAGGCGGCGTCTGCACCGCGAAAGAACGCAGTAGATAGGCTGGAGAATCGCTCTTGTCCTGCGGTGTCCTGCATGTCATATTCCTGAATCAGCTTGGTAAACCAACCGAGGACGAAAGGTTATTGACCCAAATCTGGAGAGTAACCACATCATCTGGCTGAGTTGGATGCGGTATCGTTTTCGCGATGAAATCAGCGCCGATGGTGGCTCTGTAGCCTGTCGAAAAGCGACCTGAAATGTACTGCGGAGAGGCACTCTCGTGAGTTGTGCGATTTCAGTGGTCGTTGGGGCACACACCTGAGTACGAAAACTGGTTTTTCCAACGCCTGAGGCGCCAATGACTACGAGTTTAACCGTTGGCATGTGCGTTGTTGAGCGATGTGATGATGAATTGCATAGAGAGCGTCATGGAAAAGAGAGCACACGCTTGTCCGACGCTATCATCGCATTGACAGCGGTTGCCTTACATGGCATCCAAAACACCGCCAGACCTCTGACCTCGACGACGACCATGGACGATACCACACCACCACCACCAGATCATGATGTCTCTCCTCCGCCACCACCACCAGCACCCATGTCAGGCTCTCCTACGGATTTCTTGAAAGGGGTCGTCGGAAAGCGTGTCATCGTTCGTCTAACGTCGGGTGTCGATTATCGTGGTACGCTTGTCATCCCAGCCGTCACTCTAGATTTGACTTTTTGGTAGGCATCCTTTCATGCCTTGACGGGTACATGAACATTGCTCTGGAGCAAACCGAAGAGCATGTGAACGGTATCGTCACCAACAGATATGGGGATGCGTTCATTCGGGGAAATAATGGCGGGTATCGTTCAAGGCGATAACGGATCACCATCTCATCCTTTTTCTCCACGCAGTACTCTACATATCCGCTGCAGAACCGCTTTGATTTGAGATAGTTACACCGCTATGCGACGTGTCAAGTCGTGTCGTCGCGCATTTCAAAAACTGTGCTATTAGTTTTTCTAATGATATATCAGCAGTGACAGATCTGCTGACGAACCTCCGCAACCAGTGTTTCCGTATCCAAATGCATCGGGTGACAATGATCTCGCAGTAAATACTGCTAAGCAGGGGCTAAAGCATTGACAACGGCACAACTAATCCAATAGGAGCATCTCAAGCAGCCGTCTGGTTGACCACGGATCTACAGATGGGCCAGTGATGATTCAAGTTTAAGCCCCTGTCGGTTACAACTGGCTTTGATCGCACGATGCAGAGGTTCGCCCGAAATGTATTTGACCCAGTAAACATTGTTTTTCATGATGCATGAATCGCGGCCATCGCTGTAAAGAAACAGGATGTCAACGTCTAGGGCCGCACGTCGTAAGTTTTCCTTCTGACCGTTAGATTCGACTGTTCCCTCCGTACACGAGGGTACGGACCATTGCTCTCCCAGGGTCCCCCATCTCATATATACCGGCCCTAATAGTAATAGGGCCGAGGTACCGGAAACCGGCACGTTCACGGACAGCAAGCTCGTACTGCATTTGAAGAAACTC
>JAGFBS010000084.1:0-104577 GCA_018397855.1 Boletus reticuloceps
CCATGAGATGGGCATCACACATGTCATCCGGGGCGAAGCAAGTCTCACATTAAATTCCAACCAACCCATGTACACACAATCAGTTAGGAACGATATCTGCCTCTGCTACTTCATCTTGACTTGTACTCTTGCCTGTCGCTCACACTGTTACACTCGCCCATATTGCCATTGATCCATTGGTTTACCAGATAAATACCTATCTTATCAAGTCACATGATCTACATCACATCTAGTCACATGATAGGTTACATGACCTTATCTCTTATCTCAGCTGTGCTCCTCATGGCACACACATTGCATCCTCATGGACACCTCATGCTTTTCCTATTAACTCACTTTCTCTTACCACCCAATGGCATTAACAGCTCTTATCAAGGTTCGCCTCATGGTAACCAGTGAGCACATTAGTTACTAGTTATAGGTATACACAGCTAGGTCTGTGCACGGTCTCTCGTAGTATAAATAGTCGTACTTTACATAGAGTACACTAGTCTATTTCTCTTGTTGTTTCCCTTGGTTCTACCCATTGAATAACCACTTCGGTTACCCACACTCTCTTGATCATTGACATTGCAAGTGCTATATTGAAGACCTCATTGAAGATCTCTCGCAGACGTTACTCACATTGACGACTACAGAAGAACCTTGGTCGTTACACACACAATTTGCACATCTCCCATATTGTTGAACCCCGATGGTACCAAGGGTGACATTGCAATTTTGGAGTTCATGGTATGTTGCATATTCTTCCTATCTGATAAGAAAGAGGCTGGTTAATTTGCTAGCATTGGCAGGGTGGGGACAAGCAGGACAATCCTCATCGGACTCCACTTCGCATGCAACCTGGAAAGTACAGCTGCAAGAACTTATCAAGCAGGTATGCCTCACATATTTTACTATCAATAACATGACTGAAAATTGTCCAAAGTTTGATCTATCTTCCTAGCCTGCCAGAACCAAATACGTGAACAAACACCATCTGATGTGCATCTGGACAGATGAAAGGGGCATTGACCCATGCACACTGCATACAACTGTTTGTACACGCTCCTTCCCATCCAGGTAGGTCCCTGTCGTACGGTCACATACATGCTTGCTTTGACGTCCTCTTCACAGCCAACACAATGATTCCAAATATATTGCCAAGGTCATCCATCATGTATTGCAGGTGAGGGTCTCCCAGCTTGTATCAATAACCAAGTCTCACATGTGATCAGGGATGGACAACCATCCTGTGGGACATTCTTATGCTAGGACACAGAAAACCCAAGCAAGGACTGACTAATGTGTCTCCAAGTTGAGCAGCAGAGAAGCGCCACTTGCTCGTGCAGGACCGTGCCAACCAGCAAGCTGTGGACTGTGTGACCTTCGAGGTCCTCTGAAAGCACGGCTAGAGAACAGTCTCATGGCACACTTGTCCCAATGGTACATCTCCGCTGGCTCACTCGACTGTATTGAATTCTCCACATAACTTGGGCCAATAGAGGGCCCATGCAAAGATGATAGTTCACATTCCTGATGCACCCTATTTTCCACAGCTGCTTTCCCAGCATTCCCACCTATGGACTGCACATTGCTTTCCATGGCCTGTGTGCTTTCACGTGGAGTACAGCCTGTCATTCCCCATGTTTGTCTATGCCAATGACAATGACCAGGTGCCAGACCATCACATCACCAAGATCATGTTTCTTGAGTTTGGTTGGGCAGCATAGTACAGATCGCACATGCCCTGTGAGCCGAGAATGCGAGTGAGTACTGATAGGCTGTGATCCTCAATTGTGATATGATCTTCTTCCATGCTGTTGTTGCGGCATTGTCATTGTTTGGATTTCTACTCCTTGTTCTGTGTTCATCCACAAGCGGAGGTGTTTGCATATGTTGTCTCTATCATGTGATGCCATGTATCCTGACATACTGTTTCCAATCACACAGCATGGCTGGATGCCACTCTGTTCAGATTTGGCAGTAGCTCAATGAAGGAAAGAGCGCATTACCACCTGGCTTTCAAACAATACAATTTTGGAAACTACATGAGGTATATGGTAAGGTCAGGTCTAGCACGAAGACTCGCATGCTCAATGTGAAGAAGAGACAAATGTAGTACAGTTTCTATTGATATTAGCTTTCTCCCACTGATCCATTGGTACAAGGATCCCTCTATTCTTTAGGCCATCCGGATCAACGCCTCCAACACTGAGACCAAGGCCATTGCGAACCAAACAGAAGCAAGACATTCTTTGTTGAGACAAGTTGCATTTCTTATCCTTGAAGAATAGCAAGCAAATGTTCTCCTTGCTGTGCATCCTCTTCTTCTCATTTTCATGTGTCTCTGAATGGTGAGTTACATATCACATCTGCTCTTCTCATTCACACCTATGAACTTATTCAGATCTGAGCATGTTGACTTCCAGGCTGAAATCAGTCAACTTCCTGACTTGATATGCACCCACTTCAGCTCACCAGTGTCCACTGGCCCAGGCACATCCTGCACCCACAAGGAGACCTCTCTCTAAGGGGAATTTCCATAGGCTCTGATGCCTTCAATAACATCCATGACTCATCATTCAATGACTCCTTCATCCTGGACACTAGCAAAGAACTCTATACCCGTTATGGTATCATCCCCAACAAGATCCTGTGATGTGGCCCTGGTATCAGCAAAACCAAGGTTGACTCTTGCCAACAACCATGACATTGGGTTAGGTTCATCACCCCTCCATTACTTTTTCTTATGTTCTAACTTATCTCCCATCCATGCATGTTGGCTGAGAGCTTGTACCACTTGATCCAGTTGCTGAATTCTATCAGGCTAGCATCGCTTCAAGACCATAAGCGAGATCTCTTGCTACTCCGTCCAGTTACTGAATCCAGCCACTTGTGTAATCTAAGAAGCTAAACCTCAGATTGGTACCTTAAGTTAGACTACTGCATATGTATGTGGGAGTATCATCTGCAGAGCAGCCTATGCTCAGAAAACTGTCTTGAAAGTGTTACATTACAATACTGGCCATGCTAGCCGAGCACCTTCCCAATTAGAAAGCAAATTTTGCTCTTTTCTTACTCTCGGGTTGTCTGGTGGTGTGTTGCCAACCAGTTCAAATACCAAAGGTGCTCGTGGTGGCAATATCTCTTTGTGTGCACAATTCCTGTCCACATGGAATTTTGCTGCACTATGTGTTATTATATGTTTACCTCTCAGGATGGACTTCGTCGACATCGCTCCAACAAGCATGCACAAAATGTTATGGTCACTGTCCATGATGTTCAGTACCCCATCTCCATCCAGGGGGATAGGTACTGCTGCCCGATCAAAGGGTGTGGCAAGACTTATGGGAGAAGTGATAGTTTGCACAAGCATGCAAAAAAACATCAAGGTGAGTTTGGTGCAGTTTAAGGTATATCTTGCTCACTCATTGTCATTTGCATGAGAATAGATCCATGGGTGTTGGCAAGGGTGACTGCACCTCAATCAGAGTTGCCTGCATCCCACTGGGATTCATCAGCAAAAGAGCAGAAAGTAAGTGTCAGACTCCATTGTGAACTTAATTAGGACCTGATGCATGACCACATAGCAGCCTTGGTTAAGAACCACCTCGAAAGGGGAGACCTTCTTGACCAGCTCGGGATGTGGTTGCATGGTCCTCTCCTTGTTCTAATTTGTCATCAATGTAAGGTGAGCCTGACCACAGAGACAGCACTGCAACATACAAAGAATCAGCATAATGTCTCGGTGACAGTGGCACAGAAATGCGCTTTTGAACAACTTTGCAAAGATCATAAGAGCCATGACAAGCCAGAAGATGTTGTTACCCCGAAACCTGGCAACATTCCCATGCAAGGCATCACAGACCCTGTTGAAGGATTTGCATGCTGCACATACAGTGTGTGCATCAGTAAACCATGGTCTGGCATTCAAAAGAGAAGCATAGGCTATGCATCACCAGACAGCAATTATACTGTCCTTGCATGGTGCAATGCCTCTTCCAAGGCAGGGGGAAGGTGTACTTTGAGATCAATCTCACAGCCACCACCAGATGTAATATGGATGTTCAAAGGTACCTCTGCACAACCTTCTTGCCTGTGCATGCCCAGGACCCAGTGGTCCTGCAGGAGCTGGATCAAGGTTATCCCCTGCTGTTCAGAATTAGCCTATGGGATGCATTCGAACCCAATTTGCACAATGATGATGGACAAAGAAATGCTGCGTGGCAATTGAAAGAATGGCACACAGCGGAGGAAGGAGGCAGAATCTTCGTGTCACTGCAAAAGGTGGTGGAGCAGTATCACAATGCAATGAGAGCACTTTTAAATGAGCATCCCAACTCCTTCACCATTGCAAAAGTCTTGCTTAATGGCAGAGGTTATAGTCCAGAGCGGTCAGTGTTTTCCAGCCTGAGCTCCTTTTATAATGCATTACCTTCTCATGTTCTCAAACTCTATAGAACTTGCCATTTTCACTTTGTGTCAAGGAAAATAACGCATATGACTCAATGGATATCCAGATGATCAGGATGATGATCAGAACACAGCTTGGGCATGAATTCAAAATGAAGTTCAAGTATACTTTGGCCCAGGAGGAAAGTTTGAATGGCTTGATTCGTTTCCTAAAGAAGGACACAATTGAGGCCATGGTGTTGACCCAGGCTGATGCTCTCCAGGTGTATCACCATTTTTGTTGGTTCCTTGTGAAGGCACAGTACCATGTGAAATGGGAAAATCCAATCAAGCACTTCCTTTGGGTGAAAGTCCTCTGTTCCAATGGTTTGTTCCTCTCTGTGCAGGATGTGACATCAATTCTAGCTCGATTGAAGTACTTTTGTTGTCTAGCCACACTGTATGAGGGGTTGTTCAACAATGACAGGAATCTACCACAGGATGTCATCATGTCAGTGCTGTTTCAAATGTGTGCTCTCAGTGAAGGCTAACAAGTCTGTTTCTTCTTGCAGATGCATCAGTGATTGTTTTGACATCGCTCTTCTATGGAAAACTGGACAATCATGCTCTTTCAGTGCAACAACTGTTGCACTCTGACACTTTGGCACAATGTGTAAGGTAATCGCATACCTTGCATTTATGTAGACCCCCAAACACCTCATCGGCCAACGTGTGTTAGGTACAATGTACAATGTACCTGTACTTGATACCATACATCGTCATGTAGATAGATGAATATGCAAGAATATCCAGTCATAGGCATTATCTACATCCACCTCATCATCAGAGAAATCATGTATCTGAAATGTTGGCTGACTAAAATTGTCATCATCCTGATTAGTCCCACTTGGAAGTGAGTTTTCCTCTGCATCCAACGGATCCAACATGCAATGATGTTCAGGTTCTAATTCCAAGTGAATGCACTGCAACTGAGTAAAAATGTGGCCACCTATGAAGGCCATTCACCACCCTACCCAGATACCCACTGTCTTCATTTTTGAGGAGTTCCTGAAGTCCAGATGTCAATGGCAGTGGACTGTCTTCAACTGCCTCGTTTGCGGTAAGGACCTCTTGGATCGCAATGTGGTCATACTGTTGCAGTGCATGGAGTAGCATGGAGTAGACAGTCCATACAGAAGTCCAATCAACAGGTGGGCCGCCTATCTTGATATAGCATTGCTACCCAGAGCAGGAGGTACCAGCTCAAAAACGACATGGTCTCCATCAACGTAGAGCTGATGAACATAATTGATTGCTGTCTGACTAACCGTGACCTACAATAATCATAAGTGACAAGTTTTCACCACAGTCCACAATTGTACTTACCTTAAAGTTGAGCGTGCCGTACTCCTGTGGTGATTCATGGATGAGTTCTGGCATACTGTGAGGGAGAATCTAAGGAATGTGTTAGTACATATCACAGTATTTCAAGGAGGCTTACCTTGTTTTGGTCACGGCACTTCTGAGAGCGATTAACCCAGTCCTTGTACCCATCTAGCTCCCCTTGCAGCCATGGAATAAAAATCCAGCAGAAAACCATCCTAGTGGTCCAGTGACGTATATTAGTGGCTACCTTATGCTTGACATGTAAGAAAATGCTCACAGCTGTAACATATAGTCTGGGTCATACCAGCCAGCCTGGATACCCATTTCAAGTAGTGCCTCAAACCCTGGGGTGAAGTGGTGCCTGAGCTGTGACCAAGCAATCTCTGGGATGATGCTCTTCTTCACTCACATCCAATGGTGTTGAATGAATCCTTGCAGTGCAGGGTCATGCATCTGACGAAGCATGGTTTGTGCATTTGCAATGCCAAAGTTTTTGGTTCCAGGATCGCTCTGGGTCACCATGGGGATGACTGAAACATGGATGAAGTCACACTGGCATGCACATTACTATGACACAGCAGCGACACTTACAATCGAGTGTTTCAACTGTTTTGAGATAGTATGATAGGATAAGCTGTGGATTGCGGTTATTGTGCCATACCTTCATCCAAAGTATCCATCCTGAAAATGGTTCAATCCCTGTGTGCAGCGCGAGTCCAAAGTGCAACCATTTGTTGTGCTGATCTGCTGCCCAAATGTTGTTGATACCGGCAGCCTGTCAAGTCCAGATCCTCCGGGTTCAAGTCCGGCGGAGGTCCGAGGGTACTGGGTCTGAGGGACGGAGGTACGACCGAAGTCGTCGGAGGTGCAGAGGTGCAGAGGTGCAGAGGTACGGAGGAGTGAGGACATTGGCACAGGACTTATGTGTCGCGCCCTTGTCAATCCCGTGTCCTCGTATTTAGAGTAGAGGAAGGTGAAATGGAAGCCAGACTCGAAAGGAGGTGACTTAGTTAATTTTCGTACTGAAGGTACGACAGAGTAATACAGGGGATTATATAGTACTCGAAACCCGGAGTAAGTCTGGGTTCGGAACTACTGCGCGAAGGCGATGTACATAGAAAGGGAAGGCTGAGTAACGGAACACGGAGCACAGCCGGAGAAGGCTGTAACGATCAGACAGGTGAAATGCAGACTATAACCAAAGGAGACTAATAGAGGTACGAGTCCAGAGTTGCAACTCCGTGGATGTCCGTTGGTCCTAGGTCAAGGGTTGTCCGAGATTAACCGGAGTTGCCCGGAGTTGGACTTGGTAATATCTGGGTCGTGACAGTATCTGTTACAGACGCTACATTTCTCAATTACATTTCACTACCATTCATTTCCTAATCACTAACACTAGTGCATACAAAACACTACCAAAGTATACCATAGTATTCCTTCACTTGCCAAGACTTACCTTATCAGGTCACATGTCTCCCACGCTACAGTCACATGACCAAGTCACATGATCTTATCTAGGCTGTGCACCTCATGCCACCTCATGGTATACACATTGCATCCTTATGCTTGCCTCATGACTTTCCTCTTGACTCACTTTCCCTTATCCTCCAATAGCATTAACAGCTCTTATCTAGAGCATCCTCATGGTACCCAGTGACCGTGGTATTAACCTTATTTAGATTCCCACAGCATTTCCACAGCTTGGCCTGTGCTCACACTTAACCCCTATAAATACCCCTATGTTATAGTAGTTAGTCTCTAGTCTAGTTCTCTTGTTGTTTCCCCTCTCTTGTTAGTAATGCCATAAGACCCTAGTGGTCTACTGTTCCTCTCCTACTCGAGACTACTCATTGCAAGCGCTCTAGGATCTACCAGGCAACCTCCAGAACCTCCTATTGTCCTAGATAGGATATTGGGTCGTTACACTAGAACTAGACTATCTTCAAGGCTTAGAAACAGCTCTACCCCTTGCTCTCGATTGTCTCATATAGAAAATATAGTTCTACACTAGAACTAGGCTTTCTTCAAGACTAGGAAACCGCTCCTCCTCTTGCTCTCGATCGTCATTGCCATACGCTTGGCATACATAGGCCTTACAGATCACATACATCATAGAAAGCCTTGCTCTTAATAGATCGTGCTTGGAGGCTATCCCTCACTTACCAGAAGCAAACAGCTGCCTCTGTCTTAGACGGACATAAGACCTTGTCACCTTGATAGGGATCATTACCCTATAGCCCATTGGCTAGTCGCTAGTCAAGTGTGGACATTCTAGGACGTCACTTGGATCGTTGATCATCATAGGCCGGGACCTGTACATCCCTTGGCACATCATTGATTGATTAGGGATAGATTCAATCGGATCACCCTCATTATAATCACATCACATTAACCTTGATAGATTGAAGATAGCTTGCCAGTCTTCCAGACATAGCAATTGCCATCGTCTTAGACGGACATCAGACCCCGTCACATCCCTCACCTTTGCCCTAGCTTCATTGCTAGTGACCACTACACAGCTAGTACTTGAGCGGCACCCTTGGCTGCTATCACACAACAATCATTGTGTCGATCACTCCCTTTATAGAAAGGAGGATCTCAGATCCTGATAGAAGGAATATATTGCTTGATAGGGTCGTGCCATCATCATTGCCACTGCCAATCATCATTGACACTCGTTGTCACTGTCATTGCCAAAAGCCTAACCATAGAAGGCTTACTAGGATCACTCAACAGTTAAAGAGGATCACAAATCGTGCTGATAGATTGATAGCATCAATAGAACAATCTTTGTTCTCTTCCAGGAAACCTCGCATCTATAAACATCACCAGATACCCATACAGACAGTATGTCAGGAAATGCCATGGCAGATGCCTTCAATGAGTTCCGCACCATCATAGGAGACCAAAGCATGGCACCAACTCAGGAAAGATGGAATGCTGTAATTGGCATCATGAATGCTACTCTTCTTGCCTGTGACAACCTAGGTCACGATACCCGATTACTCCAAGCAGAGGTAGCAAAGTTACAACAAGATAAAGATGATCTTCAGGATGAGATCCAAGATCTTAACACTAGATTAGCCACTCCATCGGCTATGCCAGGATCTAGCTCAGGATATACCCAAAAGGTAGAAGTCTTCGCAGATCCAGGAGATTATGATGGAAGCCGTGCCAAGTTTGATGAATGGTGGGCTAAGATCCAAGCCTGGCTTCGCTTGAATGCATCAGCCATACCTCCGCACTCCTATACAGCAGTCCAAGCAGTCTTATCCAGACTTAAAGGACCTACTGCAGGAAAGTTTGCAGAGACGCGTCTAGCTAGAGGTCCCATCTATCTATGGAACCAACTTGAAGAGGAACTGCCTAAGTTCTTCAGACATGCAAATCAAAGAGATTGGGCTCTCAGGGAACTTAACAACTTCCACCAAGGAGATCTACTGACAGGACCTTTCATCACCAAGTTTGAGTCCTTATACAACATGTCAGGAATCGATGGATCCTTTGCTTGTGCCTTACTTGAAAAGGCTATGAAACCTTCTATCCTTGTACAGATCACCAAAGAGAAGAAGCGTCAAACTAATATTGGCGCATATGTCGAGATCGTATCTGAGATAGGATCTAACCAGGAATCCATTGGGCTTATTCTAGGCCACCAAAACAGATCGCTTCGCCGACCAGAAAAAATCTCATCATCACCAGGACAGATCTCATCAGTCCAATAGAGATCCCAATGCCATGGATATCAGTCACATGGACAGAACAAATGCTCGAGGCAATACTAGCCCTACTCGCCCCACCCCTGCTCAGATGTCTTGTTTCAATTGTGGCAAAGCAGGTCACTTTGCACGAGACTGCAAAAGATCCCCCTTGCGCTGCATTCACTGCAATTGGTCCAATGGACAACATAAATCAACATGTAGCCGAGGAAGGGCTATTAGTACCATTACCACAGCACAACACAAGAATGGTACACATAGGCTTACACCAGATCAAGTAATGGATCTGTTTCGCCCCTACAATCAGTAACAACATACCCCATGCACTATTGTCGCAAACAGCTCCTATATATCGCCCCTATAGCCCGGACATAGCCCCTATAGCCCGGACACTACCATTTATCCATTGCATCACTTTCCTATACTCTCAAAACACTTCTGCTAACTTGTATACAAAAATAGCCCCTATCTTGCGCAACGGGTCGCCAACGGTTCGTCAACGGGTCGTCAACGGGTCGTCACATGTGTCACGGTCACAACGGTTCGTGTCACGGTCACACTTGCTTAAACACATCACATTTGCCTCATTATTCTTGTATCCTCACTGGTCCGAAATGACCTTAAACTAACCAGCTTGATGCACCCCTATTGGCCCGCAATAACCATGAAATAACTCGATTATCAAGCACTGATCACACTACTGATCACTGATCATAGTACTGACCACTCTTGGTCTCTATTGATCACACATGGACTAAATCGCTCTCTTATCTACTGATCACTCTACTGATCATGATGCTGAACATTGGTCCGCAATGACCTTAATCTAGCTTGCTTGATTGTCTCACTGGACCGAAATGTCCATAAACTACCCCTATTCCCTTGATTTTGGGATTATTTTTTTCAGCACCCTATGTTTGAAGATAACGGTTGATGGCGAGAAGGACCATCAACCTTAAGACGGGTGTAGGTACATGGAATGGAATGACATGGATAACTGCATGCATCAGAGTAAATGCAGGGATCCTGTACTGGATTTCGTTTATAGGAAATCACTTGGAATTTTCACTTTCCTTTTTCACTTTCTAGCTCGCAGATCTAGCCCGGAATGGCTTTAAACTACCAGATCTAGTCTGGAATGACTGTAAACTACCTTGATTACCCCTGAAAACCCCTAGGACTAGACCGCAATGTCTTCAAAACTACCTTGATTGTTATAGATTGATGTTACCTTTGAACACAGAAGTTTCTTTGTCAAGTGTTCTAACCGAACTCCAAGACATTAGAACATATGGAGTTCACTATCAAGTAGTCCTAACACGACTCGAAGATCACTGACTCATTTAGCCTTGCCAAGAGTGTCCTTACCCGACTCCACGGCACCCACTTTCCATCTATGATCAAAGTATAGTCATGGATCTTCACAGGACCCTACGATTCTACTTGATCATCACCACCACTGATGATTGATTGATTGATTGAACAATACATTAGAACATTGATAGAGATCTAGAGATGATCTACATTGAAAACCCTCATAGGTTCAAACTCGTTCAAACATTGCTTACAGTAGCAATCTTGTTTCTTATCTCGAAATTCGCTTACAGAAAAGATGAAGACATTAGTTGATGAGGACATCAACCTTAAGACGGGTGTAGTGTTACAGACGCTACATTTCTCAATTACATTTCACTACCATTCATTTCCTAATCACTAACACTAGTGCATACAAAACACTACCAAAGTATACCATAGTATTCCTTCACTTGCCAAGACTTACCTTATCAGGTCACATGTCTCCCACGCTACAGTCACATGACCAAGTCACATGATCTTATCTAGGCTGTGCACCTCATGCCACCTCATGGTATACACATTGCATCCTTATGCTTGCCTCATGACTTTCCTCTTGACTCACTTTCCCTTATCCTCCAATAGCATTAACAGCTCTTATCTAGAGCATCCTCATGGTACCCAGTGACTGTGGTATTAACCTTATTTAGATTCCCACAGCATTTCCACAGCTTGGCCTGTGCTCACACTTAACCCCTATAAATACCCCTATGTTATAGTAGTTAGTCTCTAGTCTAGTTCTCTTGTTGTTTCCCCTCTCTTGTTAGTAATGCCATAAGACCCTAGTGGTCTACTGTTCCTCTCCTACTCGAGACTACTCATTGCAAGCGCTCTAGGATCTACCAGGCAACCTCCAGAACCTCCTATTGTCCTAGATAGGATATTGGGTCGTTACAGTATCCCCCTCTTAGGCCGAGCCCTCGAGGCCTGCCAGGAAAAACCCCTGAGTGGGAAGTCCGTGTGGACATTTTGTCCGAGGTCACGTGATGTGGTCCACCCATGGATCAACGAACGGAAATGGAACTCCGCCGGCTTGTGTGTATAAAAGCAGGGCGTACTCTGGTCGGACTTCCAACAACTCCTTATGTCCAACTCTATCGCCAACATCGCTCAGTGGCCAGAAGCCCGCCTTGCGGAGCACCAGGACGACAACGACGAGACGTCCGAAGCAAAGTTTGCGGAGCGTCGGAGGCGCGCGAAAGCGCACAAAGAAGAGCAGGAACGACAACGAGTAGCGGAGGAGGAGGCACGTCAAAAGGCGGAGGAGGCTCAGCGGCAGAAAGAGGCCGAGGAAGCGGCACGCAAGTGGGTAAGTGACTCCTCAGGGCTTCGGACGCATGCTAACGGAGTTCAGGCTGTGGAGATAAAGGCGCAACAAAGCGCCAACAAGGGAAAAGGACGGGCACCGCCGCAGTGCACGAGGTGCGAGTACCGGGGACTCGAGTGCGAGGTCGGGCCTGGTAAGGCAACCTCGTGCTTGCAGTGCCGCGAGGCAAAGGTGAAGTGTGAGCGTCCCGGAGCGGAGAAGCCGGAGAAGCGGAGGAGGCGCGTGGACAGCAAGGCTGGCCCGTCAAAGAAGCGGAAGAAGACATCGGAGGCAACGGTGGAGGCGTCGGACGATGGCGAACCGGACGCGAAGACGTTGTCGGCGCAACTCGTCGAAGCGGTCCGTGACATCCGCAATGTCATGATGCAGCAAAACCGACGTCTCGAGCAACAGAACACTCTGCTGGCGCGGCTCGTCGAGCTGAAGACGACGGAGGTGTACGGAGGAGACAACTCGGAGGAGGAAGAAGAGGAGGTGCCGTTGGACGAGTTGGTGGAGTTGTCCACGGAGAGGAGCGAGAACACCGCTCAAGAGCTGGCGGCTTTGCTCGCGGAGGAAACGGAGGGGTCCGGAATGGACGCGGACGGAGAAGGAGAAAAAGAGTAGTGTAAAATAAGTTCTTTTTTAGTGTTTGTCTTTTGTATAATATAAACAGAGTCAGAGAGAGAGAAAAAGAGAGAGAAAAAAAAATGGAATGATTAAGTTGGGAGCGGACCGGGCTTGTCTGGGCACTTCCGATGGAAGTCCGAGACAAAGTCTGTTGCGTGTCCTAACTCCGTAGTGAGTAACCAGGAAGTTTCGTCGTCAGTACCTTCATATCCCAACCAGCGTACCAAGTACAGGAGTTGGCAATGACGCCTTCTCCGATCGATCTTGGAGTCTAATATCTCTTCGATCTCGTACTCTGGTTCGCCTTCAACCTCAACCGGAGGTGGCGGAGGTTGGACGCGGTCCGGAATGGTGTTCGGAACTGAAGGTTCTAGCTGTGAAACGTGGAAAACGGGGTGTACGGATTTCATAGATTCGGGTAGACGGAGAGTGAAGGAGAGAGTACCGGGTCTCGCAATGATACTGAAGGGACCCAGGAACTTCTCGGAGTGCTTCTTGGATGGTCGTGTAGACCGGAGGTATTTCGCCTTAAGCATCACCTGATCTCCGACCTGGAAGTCCGGAGTGGGACTTCGTCGTTTGTCTGCTGGTCCTTGGTAGCGTTTTTGCGCTTCCAGCATCTCCGATCGGAGGAACTCATGGAGTTCGTTCAAGTCCGTGACATAGGACTTGGCTGCGGAAGAGGTAAGATCGCGATCGGAGTGAATGGAGAAGTTGGGATGGTATCCTTTATTGGCGAAGAAAGGAGATACTCCAGTGGTAGCACTAGGAGCGTTGTTATAGGTGAACTCTGCGAGGGGCAAGTGTTCGGACCAGTCGTCTTGCTGATAACTGCAATAAATCCGGAGGTACTGCTCAAGCGTCTGATTGGCTCGTTCTGTCTGGCCATCCCCCTCTGGGTGATATCCGGAGGTGAAGTGGAGGTGCATGTCAAGAGCTTTACCGAGAGACCAGAAGAAGTGCGATACAAACTCGGAGCCCCTGTCGGAGGTGACGTGGGATGGAACTCCGTGCTTAGAGAAGACGTGGATGAGGAACAACTTGGCGAGTCCTGCGGAGGTGATCGTATCATGAGTCGGGATGAAGATACATTGTTTGGAGAGTCGGTCGACTACCACTAGGATGGCGGTATATTCCTCCGAAGATGGAAGCTGTTCGATGAAGTCCATGGAGATTGAGGTCCATGGTTTTTCCGGAACCGGAAGTTGCTTCAGAAGACCGTAAGGATGATGACGAGGAGTCTTCGCACGAGCACAGGCTGTACAGGAGCTAACGTAGTCTTTTACGAAAGTCCGGATTTTCGGCCATGTGTATTCTCGACGAATGAGTTCCAGGGTACGATTCTGACCGAAATGTCCTGCGGTCGGATGGTCGTGGAATGTCCGGAGTATACGGAGTCGGAGGTTATCAGCTTCTGGGACATAGATGCGATTGTCCCGTATAAGGAATCCTTCGGAGTTGATGCTCCATTGTGGGTCTAGTGGTGTCGAAGACAGGAGAGGGGACACGACAGGATTGCTGGAGAGTGCGGAGAGGATGTCGGACTGGAGTCGCTCCATGTCGATTAATGCTGATGCTCGGAGTAACGGAGCCTCGAGAATAGTGGCTCGGAGGGAGGGCACGAGCTGTTCAGGAGTAAAAATCGACCGAAAATTGTCAGGATTGACGCGAGCGAAGTCCTTATCCCCCTCTTTGGGGTAGACGTCCCAGCGTCTAGTCAAAGCGTCCGGTTTCGCTCCGAGCTTACCAGGCCGGTACCGAACAACCATATTGAACTGGTTAAGGTATTCGGACCATCGGGCCTGGCGGCGCGTCAGGAGCTTCGTGGAAGAGAAGTATTCGAGGTTCTTGTGGTCCGTAAGGACGTCTATGGGGGTCGGAGAGCCTTCCAAGTAATGTCGCCAGGACTTGAATGCCTCGAAGATTGCCAGCAACTCCTTATCGTGCGTGTCGTAGTTCAATTCTGCTCCGGTCAAAGTCCGGGAGAAGAACGTGACGGGATGAAGTTCATTGTCGGAGGGAGTGGTGATGGAGAGAATGCCGGCAACGGCGTAATCGGAGGCGTCAGTCTCGATGGTGATGGGGACGTTCGGAGTCCAGTGAACGAGCACCGGAGCGGAAGTGAAAGCATCCTTGAGACTTTGGAAGGATTTCCGGCAGATGTCGGAGAAGTCCCAAATGACTTCCTTGCGAGTAAGGCGAGTCAGAGGGACCACTATATCGGAGTAACCCTGGATGAAACGACGATAAAAATTGGCGAAGCCTAGGAAGGACTGAATGTCTTTGACTTTCCTAGGCTCAGGCCAATCCAGGATTGACTTGATTTTGTCGGAGGCCATGGTTAGACCGGTGGGGGAGAGAACATACCCAAGGTACTCGACCATGGTGGTATGGAATTCGTATTTCTCCGGCTTGGCATACAGGCCATTAGCTCGGAGTCGTCGGAGAACTTCTCGGACGTTTTTACGATGCGATTCCATGTCATGGGAGTAAATCAGAATGTCGTCGAGGTAAACCACAATGAAAACATCTAGCAAATCTGCGAAGATGGTATTGACGAACCGCTGGAAGGCCGCCGGAGCATTGGTAAGTCCGAACGGCATGACCAACCACTCAAAAGAGCCATAGCGAGTGCGGAAAGAGGTTTTCCACTCATCTCCCTCCGCAATACGGACCAGATGGTACGCATGTCGGAGATCGATTTTCGTGTAGACCTTGGCTCCGGAGGGCGCGTCAAGGAGATCGGAGGTGCGGGGAAGTGGGTAGCGGTCTTTTTGTGTGATACTGTTCAAACCTCAGAAGTCGATGCAAAGTCGAAGGGAACCGTCTTTCTTTCGGACGAACAATACCGGAGCTGCGTGCGGAGACGTAGATTGTCTGATGAATCCAATATTGAGGTGTTCGTCCAAGAAATCATGGAGGGATTGTTGTTCTGTAGCGGAAACAGAGTAAATCTTTCCAATAGGGGGTTCTGCTCCTTCCTCCAACTCGATCTTCAAGTCATATGGCCGATGAGGGGCGAGGGTATCGGCTTTCTGCTTGCTGAAGACGTCCGCAAAGTCGTGGTATTCGGAGGGAACACCGGAGAGGTTGATTTCCTCGTCGGAGGAATCAACGGAGGCGGAGGCTGCGCGAGCGGAGATGTCTTCAGTAGACCGGAGGGAAAGAGAGAACTGGACTGAGCCCTCCATCTTGCAGGCGCGATGAAAAGCGACTGCATTTACGAAGGAAATGTGAGGGGCTGGTAGTCCCGGAGCTTTAGGCGGGTCCGGTGAGCGTTCCAAGGGAGGAGTGTCGTCTAGCGACGGAGAAGGAACGCTCGGAGGTTCGGAGGGTGATATCGGGGTTGGCATCCCGTCTGCAGGAGTTCGGAAAGTAATGCTGCTCGTAACCCAATCAATCAACAGATTGTAGCGGGTGAGCCAGCAGTGTCCGAGAACAAGGCTGCATGAGGGATCCAACGAGGTTACATAAAATGTATCGGAGGTGGAGACGCCAGAAGCGAAGAGGATGGTTAGATCTACCGCGAGGGTAATGATGGAAGTTGAGGAGCCGTCGAAGAGACGGAGGTTTATCGGAGGGACGGAGTACGCAGTAATCTTGTGTTTTTCGACGAACGCAGTGTCTACGAAACAATGAGTAGAGCTGGAATCGACAAGAATAGGTACATCCGAGAGGTTATGTACGGGGATAGAGATAAATGGATGGAGAGAGTTCAGATCGGAAAGAGCGGACACGTTGAGACGTAGTTCCGTGATGGCACAGTTTGGATCAACGCGACTCCCAGCCTGTGCGGACGTACAAGAGTCGCGTTCTATTTTTTCGCCTCCGAAGAAGCGGAGGTCGATGCCGATGCTTCCGGAATTGCGGTAGCTGCACAGGCTTTCGACGCTCTAGAAGTGGACTTCGGGCAGTCCTTGGCGGAATGTCCACTCTCACCACAGAAAAGACACAGATTGGCGTCCATTCGGCGTTGACGTTCCTCCGGAAGGAGTTTTCCGTCTTTGCCTAATTTGGAGGCGATTGCGTCTGCCTTGGAAGGGTTGCTATTGCCCTTCTTATTGTTGTTTCCTCCCCCGGAAGAACCGGAGTTGGAAGACGAGGAGCCTTTGGACTTATTGTCCTTAGGCGTGGAGAAGTTAGTCGGAGCGGAGCTCGACGACTTACTGGAGTTGTGGTTGTTGGAGGGTGTCGAACCGGGGGCCTTCGGAGCGCGCGAAATCTCTTCCTTGCGCTCCCAGTACCTTTGGTCGATCTGCTGCGAGAGGGTGCGGAGGTCGTGGATGTTATCAGGCTTGCCCTGACGAGCGATCTCGTCTTTGATGCGATCCGGAAGTCCGACGTAGAAGCTCCGGCGGAGAGCACCGGGTCCCCATTCTCGGACTTGGTTCGCTAGGCGATTCCACTCAACGATGTACTTGGAGATTCGCTGAGTGTCCTTCATGCGCAGTTGCTCGAGTTGAGTTTCTGCCTCAGCGACGGGGTCATGGGGGCCGAAGTTCGACTGTAACTCGTACAGGAAGGCCTGCCAATCTGTCATCCAGGGAGGACGACAGGACGGAGTGACAACTCCAAGCAAGTCCGGCTCAAAGTAGTCGAGGGCCATTCCTTTGAGATACGACTGAGCAAAGGTGACTCGGCTTCGGTCCTTTCGGAAGGATTTTTCGTTGGCTTGGAAGGTGATCTCGCACTGCACCACGAAGGAACGGAGTTTCTTCGGGTCTGACCCGTCGAAAGTGTCCGGTTCACGGACTTTGATCCTTGCGTCGCTAGAAGGACTCTTGCGACGGAGTGCTTGGCGAGTCATATCGCGGATGGCGTTAGCCAATTGGTTGAATGGCTCGAAAGCCAGAGGGACGTCGTTCCGAGGGTACTGGGTCTGAGGGACGGAGGTGCAGAGGTGCAGAGGTGCAGAGGTGCAGAGGTACGGAGGAGTGAGGACATTGGCGCAGGACTTATGTGTCGCGCCCTTGTCAATCCCGTGTCCTCGTATTTAGAGTAGAGGAAGGTGAAATGGAAGCCAGACTCGAAAGGAGGTGACTTAGTTAATTTTCGTACTGAAGGTACGACAGAGTAATACAGGGGATTATATAGTACTCGAAACCCGGAGTAAGTCTGGGTTCGGAACTACTGCGCGAAGGCGATGTACATAGAAAGGGAAGGCTGAGTAACGGAACACGGAGCACAGCCGGAGAAGGCTGTAACGATCAGACAGGTGAAATGCAGACTATAACCAAAGGAGACTAATAGAGGTACGAGTCCGGAGTTGCAACTCCGTGGATGTCCGTTGGTCCTAGGTCAAGGGTTGTCCGAGATTAACTGGAGTTGCCCGGAGTTGGACTTGGTAATATCTGGGTCGTGACACAGCCCAGAAGAGATGACACTGAAGGCAATTAGCTTTTTGCATGCAGACAAGTTCAGGTTCATAGAGCATGAAGTACTCTTGAATTACACACCTGTCAGACTGGTGAGTCACACCTAGTAGTGTCATGACTTGGCTAGCCGACAGCCGACTTCGGCTCCAATCAGCTTAAGAGGCGGTTCGGTCACACATGGCATTAAGACCAATTATATTGGCCTAGCTCAGTTCAACTAGCCATTAAAGTCACCTCTGAGCCAGTAACTATAGATACTCGGCTCAAGCTGACTCAAAGTCAATCATAGTTGATTGTAGTCATTACATACAGCAAAAAAAAACAAAGACTACTACCGTAAAACAAAGGAAATTGTAGTCGAACAACACCCCCCCAACCAAATTGAACCAGCTGAACCTCAGAAACAGGTTACACAGACGAGGAATAGAATGTTCTGATCCGTCAGAACCTATATACTAGGACCTAGGTGTGGTGGCGGCAGCCAAGCGGCTAGATTGTAAACTTCCGCTGATTGTGTTAGATATGGTAAAGGAACACAACAAAGTAATTACATACATTTGTTTGGGCGTTTGGCCCACTGGCGATGATTGAGCAACTCCGGACAGCTGTTTGGAACTGTGTGGAGGCTGAGTGCAGGGAGTTGCAGCATTGCAAGCACTGAAAGATATCTTTGCCTTCTGCATAGCCAGCGGAAGAGGTGTGGTAGTGTTGTCTGGACCATGTGGTCCAATGTCAGGGTGTGACAGTGGTGGTGGGGTGTTGCTTGTCAAATGGACAGGCTAGTGGAGACTGAGATCATGCGAGACTGTGGGCGAATCAGATGTTTCGGCATGGAGAGCCGCCAACATCGACTGCATGTAATCATAATCAGGCTCTTCCATAAAGGAAAGTGCTCGAGCATAGGTTAGCAGGGCAGCGAGCTCTCGGGGCAACCCACTACATAGCAGCTCGATTGGAGTCATTTGCTTCCATTCAAGTATCGACAAAGATTTCATTGAGTGAGAGGTTATCCACAGAAGTGAACTGTGTGACAAAAAGATGAGGAGATACACAAGAGATTCTAAGTCGTCATGACGGCCCAGCCAAGCTCCCAAGTGACTGTTGATCGATGTAAAAGCAGGAGTTCTAGTAGTGCAGTCAGCGTGGACAAAGGGAGAGTGTTTGCCGGTCGTTGAATCACGATATTGTTTGGTGATTCTGAAGTCGATGATGAAGATGGTACAAGCTTTGTCACCAAGGCCCATCAGGATGTTCTGTGGCTTGATATCAGCATGGATGTAACCATGGTCATATATACACTGTAGATGAGAGAGTTACAGAGGCACTCGCAATGAGCACTGAGCCACAGTGATCTTATAACTTACTAGTTGCTCTGCAAGATGAGTGATTGTGTGGATGTGGAACTTCTTGTGGTTGTGAATAAGATTGTGTAATGAAGGGCCGAGGAGATCTAGAACCAATCCTTCATAACTGGCCTCTCTGCCGAACCAGTGAGCCTTGGGGATTCCTTCACTGTGCTTGAGTTGCTTTAGGATCCAGTATTCACGCTCCACAGACAATTCTCCGTTGAGAGAAAGTTCCAGTTTTATTGTGTAAGACTTCTATGAGAAAATGTTCATTGCTCAGTATACCTGCTGGGAGGTACATCAGTCACCAGCATGAGCGGTGAGCCTTACCACTGGATGGGATCAACAGATGGAACCTACCATAGGACATCGAACTCACCCCGAGATAATTTCAATCTCCGGGAGGTCTCTGTGGACTCGGTGTAGAATAAACTCGGTGTAGAATAAACTTGGTGTAACTCGGTGCGGAATGAAATCGGTGTAGAATAAACTTGGTATAGAATAAACTTGGTGTGGGATGAACTCGGTGTGGGAGATGAACGTGGCAAAACTCAATAATACAAACTAATGATCATAGTTAACGAATTCCATAGGACTTCTTTCGTGACTCCTTTCGCTGGAGCTCAAATGGGACAAGGCGACGTCGTTTCGGGGGAGATGGTTGATTGGTGACCTGTGCTGGTGGAATATTTTCTTTGTTGGCATTCGAATCGCCAACGGCTTGCTTAGTACTGATGAAGATGATGGGCTCGGGGTCATACTTTCCAGAAAGCTGATCTTGAATACTTGGACTAATATGTTGAATGAAGGTTGTTTGATCATCATAGAGAGTCATTGCATGGCGGAGGGCATGAACGAGGGAATCTTCAATTGAGAGGACAGTTTGCATTGCAGTTACACGCTGGTTTGCAAGAGAGTCAAGGCTCATCCGGGTCGGAGATTGGGCCAGCAATGGTGGCTGAGTGGAAGGAGGTGGAGTAAGTGGAGAACTGTCGATAACAGGGGGCGACGCAGGAGTTGACAGCATCGATGAGTCGCTAACACACTTTGTACGGGGTGGAGTGGACGGAAGTGGTGTAAGTGGAGAACCATCGATAACAGGGGCAGACATCAGGGTCGACAGTACCAACGAGTCGCTCGCCTGCTTCTCGGCACGGATTGCAAACGGATGGAGATGCGGCACAATATCTTTGCTTTCCATAGCCATTTCTTGCCATTCCACTCCAGACATGTCTCCGACATTGCTTTCAACGACAACAGCCTCCAGTTCGAGTGCGGGAAGGCAATTTCCATTGTCCAAAAGCACAAGTTCGAAGAGATTGGCCGGGTTGGACTTGGAGGTTTCACCCTTTGCTCCGTCTTCAGAGACGGGAGAGTCAGGCACATCCGAGTTGTCATCATCCGAGTCCACCATGTCCACATTGTCAGACTGACAAAGGTCAGCAACCCAGTCCTCACCAGTCCATTCGTCAACAGTCTCCACGGCAGCAATCTCGTGACTGGTGGGAATTAGCGACTGGTTCGACCATAGATTTTCCGAGTTGTCCATATCGTAGACTTCCTGTCGTGGCAGTGGAGCAGGCATGGTCCTCCGCATTTCGAGAAAATATTTTTCCCTTGCAGCCTTTGCATGTAGTTCTTCGAAAAAGATCGGAATAACTTTGGTGATAAGGGTGAAAACCCAGACGTCAATTCGAGGGAGTCGTCCAGAGTGCTGGTAAGCACTGAAAAAACGCAGTTTGATACACCTGTTAAATGACTCGAGGTGGTTTGTTGTACAAGGAATCTTGTCAACTTTCATGCCCAGTCGTTTCGTAGCTTCGATCGGACCAGCAGGTGACCACGCAAACCAAAAGTCTCGAAGTTGAAGGTAGCTTTGAAAATATGCCAAAAAAGCAAGGCCAGCTTGAGCTTGTTGCTTTGCTGCAGAACTTCCACTTTGTCCAAGAGTGCAAAATCAGGTGAGGAATTGATTGTAAATTTCGACTGCATCCTCGAAGACAACAACATCCTTCAGCAAGCGAACAAGGAAATTGGCAAGCTGTCGTCAAATCGCTTCTCGAGCTTCACCACGTGGAATCCTACGAAGTTTCCGATTTAGGGCATTTCGCCATGCCTGCATGGTGTGAAACCAGCAAAGAAGGAGCAGCGCAGTAGGAAAAACAGTGGACAGTGCATTCCGCTCGTGGGTATCGTTATTGGTAATGACGATCTTGATATCAAATTCCTCGCCAGCATCGTTCTTGCCCATGGCATTTTTCCATCTGTAAAGCAGGTCCTGGAGGATGCTTGTATCGTAGTCCGCATGCGCAGCCACCTTTGTCTTGCAGGATGTAAAATGAAAGAAAAATATTGGGATCCCTGTGTTGTTCTCGTTGACAACCATACCAATGAACAGCAAAGAGTGTGCAGTGTTGATCCCGAAGGTACCATCAAGGAGAAGCAGCTTCTTGTGTCCATAACGCCAAGCCATCTCACATTGCTCAGGGGTAGAGATAATTATGACAAATCAGTCATTGTCGCCATTGCCACAAGGTCGATAATAAAGACAAGAGTCGGTGAGGATTGGATCGGGTGGACAAGGGTTGACAGGATGAAACCACTTATCAAGATTTTCCTCGGCAGCAGATCGTTGAGAAATACCAAGGGCTGTGAATTGGGACCGATACAAGGACGATGTCTCGTGGTCACTGAGAATATATTGGTGGTGGTTATCACCTGCTGCATCACCAAACTTCTGCCTTGCAAAGTCGCAGCAGCGTTGTTGAAGCTGTGTGGCAGGAATGTGGAGTTGCAAGAGGTCGAGAGCATATTGTCATATCTCAGGGTGAAGAGCGATCCGTGGATTTTGTGTCATCTCTATCTCAGCTTCACATGCAGCTGTGTGATCAAAAAGTCCCAATATCTCATCGACGCATAGTAATTTTCGCTCTGTGTAGTAAAGATAAGTGAAGTAAGCGACACACAAAAATAGACTTATGGCCTGGGAGCTTATCACCATCCGAGTCATCACTGTGCATTGTGACAAGCTTAATCCAGGAAATACATCCCACATCACTCCAAGCGATCTCCCGATGTTTCATGGGATTCAGATTTGCACCATGGTCAGTGCCACAGAGGCACTGATATATTCGTGTACAGTGAACATATGGTCGCTTCATCTTCTTTCCATGCACAAGCTTGCTATCCGTAAAACGAATAGAATACTTGCTACGCACATTGCGGGGGATCTCATCAGGGATGTGGAGCCCACGCTCGCTTAGAAGATTGAATGCGGAATCTATGCGGCGCTGTCAGGTACAATATTCAGGTACAATCTAACAGATCACCCACACTGTTCCACCATGGAATGATCAAATCGTCTTACATCAGGTCCCACCGTGTCCAAATGGAGTTGCAGCGCATCAAGAGTGCGCTCTGACAGGAGTAGCTTCGAAGTCAGGAAAGACTGCTTTGCATTGGCCTTCCGGAGAGCTGGGACATCATTGAGATTGGCATATGTTGCCCAGGGATTCGTCTTGAGAGCAGTCTTCGAGTCCTCCATTACAAGGGTGTACAGTAGGGAAGTAGTAGTAGTGCAGAGCCAATTGAATGCCAAATGGCCCGAACCCCAACCCCAACCCCAATCACCCCAATCTAATCAGACCGTACCGTACACCACACCCCACACCCACCCAAATCCAAGCTCCGCTGCAAATTATCTCAGGGTGAGTTTCTATTCCCCTACCATATGCCCCTAAACCAAGTCACTCGTTTATTCTGAATCTTCTGTTGACATGAACCAGGACAAGACTCTGACTCATCCTTGAAGCAGCAGTACTTCTATTTGAGGATTCTGAGCCACCCAGGTGAGGAAACTTGGTTGCTGGGATTTGGGTGGTTGAATGTTGGTGGGTCTTTCAGTGCAGGTTTGTCCCTTGGTCTGTGCGTCTTTTCTAAAACTGCTTTAGTGTTTCATGTACTGGTAAGTCGGATCAAGGCTTCGGAGCTTCGCTGGCTTCCTTGCCTTCTCATGGGATCACTCTCACCATCATGACCAATGGCTAATCAACCTTTCGACAGTCCTGCAACTGTTTGTAGGCGAGAAGTGTGAACCAGCGACTCCAAAATGGTCCTTTCAAGTCACAAGACTTGCTATGGCATGCTGATGGACCAAAACCTGCAGGCTCTAGGGTTGTATTCATCATATAAGTCCTTGAAATCATACCTTAACTTCTACTAATGCCTTCCCACCGAGGCAGCCAAGCACAACGCTCAGACCCCCAATCCCCTCAACCTGCTGTTCAAGATACCGTCCTTGTCGTCTTCCTCACTGTAATGTCTGTTCAGATAATGAACATGAAGGTGCAGACCCAGATGTGCTGGCAGATCCAGTGCCAGCTCCACCTATGATTGCGCCTCATAACCCTCACGGGCCTTGCCAAAACAAACAAGAATTAGAATATATTGACCCCGAAGCATATGGCGAGTCGGATGGCGATGATGAACCTGGGGAAGTCCCCATACCATGAGCAAGGGCACCTCAGGCTGCAGAGGCCAGCCGAGATATGCAATGTTTGACCACTAACACAGTTGATCCTGTCAATTCCATACAGTTGATGACAGAACGTGCCAGAGACGTTCACCACTTCTTCAAAAAGAAAAAAGGTGAAAGTGTGATATGTATTTTTTGCAGGTATGTAGTTGACTACACATGTATCAATGACACTAATGATTGATGTAGAGATTGGAAGGCTTCGGACCCAGAGAAGTTCCCCAACCACACCTACATCTATTGTCCCAGAACTGCGAACTCCGGCCTTTGCAAGCACATTGAAAAGTATCATATCCTCCTTTTCCTTGAACAGGTGGAGAAACATGGCTGGCCGATCCTCATCAAATCTGTTGAGAGCGCATTCAACATGGGGTATACCTACAGGACTCTATGCGACACTCTCAGCCAACCAGGTGTTTCCATTCATCATCTACCTCCTGCTTCTACTCCCACACCAGACAATGTCCATCCCCCACAGGTGGGATCAGATCCATCCTCAACAGACAACTTACCTGAATTCTCATCCTCAATACTAGCTTGTTTCCTTGTGAGATTCATTGTTGCTGATGACCAGGTACGTAGTACTTATTCGTCCATTGGATCCTAACATTCTTTGCAGTCAATGAACATTATCCAATGTCCGGAATTCAGACAGCTGCTCCAATTACTTCGACCTGGACTCCAAGATTTAGACATACCTCGAAGAACGAATATGTGGGAGCTAATCTTGGAGGCATGGCGAGAGTACTTCTTGATGTTGAAAGGTGACCTTGTGGTGAGATCACAACGAGATTGTCTCAGACATCGCTTAATGTCATGTTTTAGCATGCAGAGGGCCGATTCTCCTCCATGGCCGACATCTGGTCGGACAAGATGTGAAGACCATTCTTAACTGTCACCGCCCATTGGATCAATCAATCACCAAATGGAACACTTCAAATGAGGGCTGTGCTACTTGCTTACCATCACGTTCCTGGGCGTCACACTGGCAAGTATATCACCGAGAAGTTATTCCACATCCTCAACCAAGTGGATATCTGCCATAAAGTGAGTCTCTTCAAAACCTGACCAGACAGATTATTCATTGACAACTTTTTCTCTTCAGATTGGACACTTCACGCTTGACAGTGCAGCGAATAACAACATAGCTATGTGCAAACTATCAGAACATCTTGCATCCCATGGTATATGCTTCCCCACTGACAAACATCAAATCATGTGCCTCCCTCACATCCTCAACACCTGCTTGAAACATGTCACCAAAAAATAATGTGAAATGGACTTCTGTGATGTCGCCAACAAAGACTGGATTAATGACTCTGGCGAGCCAATTTAAAAGGCCGCTTATGTCGAAGCACTCAGCCAAGACCCCATCAACCATGCGCGACAAGTTGTCAAGTCTGTTTGTGTGTCCAATCTTCGCCAGGAAGCATTCAAAAACACAATCAAGAACAGAAACATGATGAATCTATGGGTCAACGATGATGGAGAACACATGGACCTCCCACAGCATGAGCTGCTATGGGATGTCAAATCTTGCTGGGATTTCATTTATGCAATGGTCTTCCACTTGTGAGAGCTGCAATTGGTATGTGATATCTTCCACAATCAGCTTGCACTGTCATATGATCTTACCAAGGCCATCAATTATTTCTTCAACTTACCCGCTGTCATATTCCATTCCAACCACTATTTGGTCACCTCCATACATCTCCATACATCTCTGACCAACTTTCCATTGGGCTCCCTCAAATCAAGGTCACTCCTAGTTCATCTCCAGAGATCCTCCTTAGCCTCTATCCCAAAAACCTTGGACTTGCACAGGAGATTCTATTCCTCCATCAGACATCCATGGAGTCACAGCTCCAGACGTGTACCTTTTTATTAATCTCCTTCAGCTCTAGTCTGCATTCTAGGTGTCAGTCTGTACAGCCCATTCCGGCTGTGTTCCGCTTTCTATGTACATTGCCTCCACCTAGTAGTTTCGGGCCCTGACTTCCTCTGGGTCTGTAGTACTATATAAACCCCTGTATTCCTCTGTCGTACCTTCAGTACGAATATCTCGTTAAACCTTGTCTATCTTGTCTTGCTTGCTCCTCCCTATGATCTCCCCATCTCCCCCTTAAACCTCTGAACCTCTGAAATATGAGGATCTGTGAGACTGGCAAGGGCATGACACATAAGTCCTGTGCCGATATCCTTACCCCCTCTGCTCCTTGATCTCTCTATCCTCCGACGCTTCCGTATGTCGCTGCTAGTCAGTGACCAACATTGGAACCCCTATGTATCATCTCTGAACGGACTTTGGTCCACTCCCTTCGGACTTTGGTCCACTTCCTCAGGACTTTGGTTCACTCCCTCCAGACTTTGGTCCACTACCTCTGGACTTTGGTCCACCAATCTCAATCCCTGCTGGAGTTAGACCATGGAGAAATATGGACTCTGACACCCGCTCAGCGCGACATTGCCGACTTCAAGCTTGCAGTAATAGAATGGTTCATCCTGCAAGATATGGAACAGATTCTCAAGGTATGGATGTTACAATGGTAATCTCACTCACAAGCAACTACTGACATATGTTCTCTTCTAGATCCCACACCTTTCTCAAGATACAATGTCATCAGAAAGTCTTCCTATGTTAGGTTTTGTTGTTCCCTTGTTCGAACCTTTCATCCAGCAGTGGGAGTTGTTGGCTGAGAAGATTTGACGCTGCAAGCCTTTCGTTCACCCCAGCTTAAAGTGTGCAAAAGGATACTATGACTGTCTCCACAAGAACAAGTTGTATATCATTGCCATGCATAAGTAAATTATTTCCCAGGGTCATGGATTACAACTAATCTATATTACCAGTCGTCAATCCTAGAATTCAATTCTTGCACATCATGAACAACTGGTCACCCAAACAACAAGCCATGTCAAGGAGAACAGTGTTAGAACTGGTGCATGTCCACTTGTGTCAGTCTAACTGTCTAACTTTCTTATTGTAGATGCAGGAGTATAAATCCTCGGTGCAAACTATGACTGCACCAACGGATGTGGGGCCTGCTGTGCCCCAAGACCGGGGTCCCTTGTTAGCAGCAAAATTCAGAATCATGTCACCCAGCAATCTGGGTTCTGGTGCTGCTACTCTGGTTGGTATTGAAGAAGAACTGAATGTGTACCTCGGGATTCAAATACAAACTAACACAGATCCAGTTGTATTTTGGCAGGTACATCAAATGACATTGCGGATTCGTGGACGGGGGTAACAAAACACTTAATTCTACTTTAGATTTTGAAAACTGCCTACCCAACATTGTTCCCCATTGCCATGGATTACCTGCCAGTTCAGTCCTCTTCGGTACCATCCAAGAGAGTATTTTCATCTGGGTCAGAAACAATAACGAAGCAGCGAAACCGCATCAGCCCCACAATGATGGAGGTCCTTCAAATGACAAAGTTTTTCTTGAAGAAAGATCGGCTTAACTTCACACAGGGTTGGGTCATACAGGTGGAGGACATGATTCAGGATGGCTTTCCTGATCAAGATATCTTGGCAAGAGTTGTCGACACAAATCAGACTGGCCAGCATGATGAAATCATGGAGCAGATCATGGTGTTGGTCGCAGAAGAGGAGGAGGGGGATGAGGAAGACCTTGAATAATGCCCGCAACTTGCATGTATGTAGTTATGCTGTCCCTTAACTAGCCACAAATTCAATCATCTGTTTTCATGCACAACTACTGAGATACGCTGATGTCGGGATGGCAGGCACCATCAGCAAATCACAATTTAGCTGTACAGTGCTGTAGGACCCTGCACAGCATGTTACACTGGTCACAGTGTCACAAGAAGGTCCCCCTCTGTGCAGTTTGGCCACACAGCACAGTACGGATTTGGAAAAGCTGTGCAGTCGGCCACAGTCGGTAAGCATCTGTGACCACTGTACCATTTGCACAGTTCCTACAGCTAGACAGGGCTTTTTTTTCTTTGTCTCTTTTTTCTTGGCCCTCTCACTCAGCTTCCTGTCAGTCCAAGTAGTAAAAAAACAAATGTTTTATTTCTATCTACAACAAATGTACATAAATCCCGTTCCGTTATCATCAACGCAGTGGTAGGTTGTCGTCATTGATATGGTGGGGGGATGGTGCCATCACTGTGTCATCATCTTTGTCGCTGCTGCCACCGCCGTTGTGGCTGCGTCATCGCCGTTGTTGCAGTGCTGTGTCATGTTGTTGTTGTCGACCTCATGGTGGTGGTGGTGATGCTGTGGTGGCTGCATCATCATTGTTGTTGTCTCTACAGTGGTGGAAACACTGTTGTGGCTGCGTCGACAATGTCATGGCTGCATTGTTGTTGTTGTTGCTGCATCATGTCGTTGTCGTCGACCTGGTGGTGGTGGTGGGGACGCCGCAGTGGCTGTGTCATTGTTGCCATGGTGGTGATGATGCCGCAGCTGCATCATCATCATCATCATCGTCTTTACTGTGGTGGGGACATGTCATGTTGCATCATCAACTGGTGGTGGTGGTGGTGGTGGTGGTGGGGACACCGTGGTGGCTGCGGCTACATCGTTGTCATCATTTTTACGGTGGTGGGATCATGTCGTGTCATGTCTTCGACTGGTGGTGGTGGTGGTGGTGGTGGTGGGGACGCTGTGGTGGCTGCATCGTTGTCATTGTCGTGGTGATGACACCATGACTTTGTGTCATCATCAATGACCTCATGGTGGTAGTGGTGGGGACGCCATGGTGGTTGCATCATTGTTGTCGTCATATTTACGGTGATGACAACACTGCGACTGCATCGCCATCGCCGAAAATCACTAGGTCTGTGTTATATAGAAATTATAATCTACTAATACCAATCTACCACTAATAACAACTGTACCTCTGTGGTGCGGCCTTTTGCCAGTTGCCTCATGAGATATACTGTGATACCCAAGTGGTGGCTGTGGGTTGCTCTGTCATTAGCTGTAGGAGTGACATAATCAGGGATTTGCTGATGACTACCTATATTGGGTGACTTGGACGGGTGTTCCTTCCTCCTCTCCCTTACAACTCCCCTGAACTGACCTCCTTCTCCTCCTCCTTACTCAACACCTCTTTTCTTTTTCTTTGCTTTTGTGCTCTATTGTGCATTGGGATGACAATGCCCGTTCCTTGTTGATTTCACATAAGTCGCCTCCAACAATTGTCAAGTGTTTCCTCACTTGCTATATAGGTCCCCTCGTATTCCAGTTCTTTCTATCTTTTTATCTTTGCATTTTTACGACGCAATGGAATCTACCCTCCTTGAGCACCTCTGCAGCCCCACCTTCATGGACACCCCCTTCACTTACGACTCCCTCTCAAACCTTGAGCCTTATCTCCAGTACCCCCAGTCTCCCTATGGTGTCTCGACCATGGCCTGTATGTACCTTTTATATCTTATTGCCCCATGTGGCTCACCCCTTCCAAGTGTCAGGTCCCTCGTCTTCATCTCCCCATCTTGACTTCAACACCCTCAACTTGACTAACTCCCTCAGCAAGTACTTGTACATCCCCTCCACCAACTACACCACAGTCTCCCCCGATCGTCCCTACACCCCTCTTGACAACGGCATCTCCCCCCCTACCATCTACAACCTTAGCAGTGGCAAGCTCTCTTCCAATGGCCTTACTTCTGGCAGGCACAGCCGTGGGAGTGGCACTCACTCTCCTTCTTCCTTCCACAGTGTTCCATACACATCTGTTCCCCAATCTCATCACTTCAATCCCATTGTGACACCTGCTACTCATTGGGTGGCAAAGACCCCAAGATGAAAGTCCCACAATGATGATTCCAACGAGGATGATGATGAGTTCCAGCCCACGATCGCAGCTGGAAACACAACCAATGTCCACCGAGACCATTCGTTGTCAGCACATCAAGTCGGAGCAGAGGTGTCATGACAAGCTTCATGATGAGTACCGCTGGCTCAAGGACGCCTCCTTGTCTCCAACCAGAAGTCAAGCAAGGTCTCCATTTTCGACCGCATTACCACCCATGTCTGCACAACTTCAGACGAGGCTCCAACAGGCTGAGAATGAGATTCAGCAACTCTGCACATGAGCATCACCCCATTTCATATTTCCAACATTGGCTCATCCTCAGTCTAGTGTTAACAAGGCATTGATGCTTGGCACTGCTGAGCAAAGACACCAGCAATGTCAAAACAATCACAGTCAAGCTTTTGATTGTTGTCCTTGTTGTCCTGAACCTCAAAAATGCGCCACATTGTCGGTTACTTACATTATCTCTCATGGACTATTGTTGCAGAGGTAACTCGCATAACTGAAATACCTGCTTGGATCACAGGTCACATTACTATGGATAGCCCTAGGGAAGTGTTCCTTTCCTGTCAGCTGTACATACTTGTATGTAGGCTAGGTACATATAATCTCCATCTTTCATCTACCACCCGACTCGCTGAGTATAGATATACAGATGTTGTGCTCACAGTGCTTCAGCTGAGACTCGGTTGATCGACAAGCTGCAGCTTCAGTACCTGAGCTGCAACTTGCAAGTGGTGTGGGAAAAAAAGGCTCGGCACTGTGACGGCCCAGTAAACCAGTATCGGCTAACAGCTCTAAGCTGGCAGCAAGCTGAAGTTGTGGTAACACTAGCACACCACAGCTACTGTGATTGTCATGACAAAAAAAAAATGTACCGAGAAACACAGAGCCCATGTTCATGAAATAACAGGCTGATCATTTCTTGGACACCAGCATGCAGATACATTCATTTTGTGCAGCTCCACCATCTGGCCACAAATGGAGTCTGGCATATGTCCTTGCTGTTGAGTCCAAGTCAACCCAATATTCTTGCGGATTTCAATAAACTTGGTAAGTCTATAATTTGTTAGACTACTGTGAATTTGATCTCGAGCTTAGGGTGGGGTGCCACTTACCCAATCCCATATTGGTCCATATCAATGACCTTCTGAAGTGTGGTGACAATCTGATGGTCCGTTTGATGGGTAGCCCAAAGCCGACGAATATGGAGCTCAATCTGTTCTAGTGGTGCTAAGCAAACACCAGTCAGTTTTAGCCATGCGTGCCAAGCTTGTACTGCTCGTTTGGACTCACAGGTAGGCTTTCATTGGTTAGGCATTGTTAACACAACACCAGTCGATGAGTCAGGAGAGAATGAGGTAAGATAAGGGGGCTGTTAACGTTAAAGATAGCTCTGGTAGGACATGGGTTACTAGACGAGCTCCTTCAATTGAGTTGAGCACAACACATTTATGAGAACTGACATCACTGGTTTGTCCTTACCTTGGTAGGACATGATACATATTTCAATTACATTTAATTTTGAGATGAAAATATAAGTATTTCCATAACTATCTAATAAGGTTATCTAGTCACACAAAATATTTATTAGAGTATCATATTTGATAAGAGTTCTTGGTAGTTTTTATGGTCATACAATATACTGAAAAATGTATACTTTGTGATCTGTCTTTCCAATTATTTGATAAATTTTTCTAGGAAATGTATGGTCATGTAATGCCTTACAATATCTGTACCATAAGACCAAGAAGCGTGAGAATATAAATATATTTGTAATAACTGTATGGTACATGTTATATAAACCTGCTTTTTTTTTTTTTTTTTTTTCTTCACTCTTGACTCTGAGTTCTATGACTCTGAGTTCTATCCACCTCAGAGTTAAGAGTGACTCTAGCCTTAGCTAGAGTTCAAACTGAAAAGTGTACACTGGTGTGAAGCAATTTGTAAGTGTTTTTTCATGTTTAATTTTCGCTTTTTTGTAGTTCAGAACAGTAGTACCTGGTGGTCTATTCAGTAGGTAATCTGTGTTGTAGATCAAAGCCAATAGATGGAATATTGTTTGTTATAATAGTATAACTGATGAATTGAACCATTGAATCCTGCAATGGTTTTTTTTTTTTCACTTTCATTTTTTTCTTGACAATTAATATTGTTAATGGTATTGTTATATATGACATTGTATTCCATTACAATACTCATATTGAATGATACTATATTGGTAATGTTTATAGATTGTTTGTTCATTCTAAACTACCTAAATAATTGGCTCCTAAGATACTCAAGCATAATTTTTCTAGCTATTACTAATGAGTTTGACCTATATATTCCAATATATTTTTGATAACAATAATTATTGAGATTGTTGCAATTGCAGGGTTTATAATGAGATTATGTAACATTGCCCAAACTTTTCAGATCCAGTGATGGAATCTCTGTACCCTTTGGGCCTTCGTCCATTGTTTGCTCACTTTAGACTCTCCCAGCCTTGCTCTACATAACCCTCACCATGATTCTCCCTACGCCCTATCTCCACCGGTGTACTACAAAATGACATAATGCCTCATGTAAGTGTTGTATGAGACTTATCAATTTTGGATCCACAGACTGGCTTCACACTCGTGTTCGGGGCATTCAATGTTCCCCACCCCCAGGTTGGCATTCTGCCACATTCATGTTTCCTATCCTATGGTGAGTCTCATTCTCTCGCCCTTCTGTTTTCTGTGTTGCCTCTCAATCCGAGCCAGTCCTTTTGTTGTATTTCCAGATCTGCACTTCTGGTTATTCTTCTCCCAAGTTCTCTGGATCAGTGAGTGATACCTCCCCACTCAATCCACGCCAGTCCTTATGTTGCATTTCCAGATCTGTGCTGTCTGACTGTTCTCCTCTGCCACATTCATGTGGTACACTTGGACCGGGTAGGTACAAGTGTAGCTTTGTGAAGCTAGGAATGAGAAGAGCATTGAGTCAAAAGCACGATGAGATCTTATAGAGGTAATATCCTTCAGAGTAGGATGAAGACTTCAAGGATCAAGGAGCTCGTGGAGTTGTCCACATGAGGTTCAAAAGTTCAAGGGTCTCAAGAGATGTTGGGCTGGTACCAACAGGGTCAAGGGTTCAAAGGGTCCAAGAGTGACCACAAGAGTGATAGATTTGTACAAAGATACAAAGGAGCTCAAGAGTAAAGAACTACATGGAGTGATAAGCAAAGGTTTATATATTACATGGAGTGAAGGTTCAGGGCAAGCATAGAATGCCAGAGAACAAGATAGAAAATGATGGAAGTACATGATGACGAAGCAAGTGGAGTTCTGTCGAGATACTGATGGAATGGAATGGAGATAAGGATGAGTCATTGTGGAAAAGGAATAGTGTCCGAGATAACATTGTTACAAGGTAAACAATAAGAGGAGAAAAAGAATAGATCGTAACATCGTGTTTCCAATCCTACAGTGAGTCTCATTCTCTTGCCCTTCTGTTTTCCATGTCACCTCTCAATCTGTGTCAGTCCTGATGTTGCATTTCCAGATCTACGCTGTCTATTGTTATCCTCTGCCACATTCGCATTTCCAATCCTGTGGTGAGTCTCATTCTCTCACCCTTCTCTTTTCTGCATCAGTCCTTATGTTGCATTTCTAGATCTGCACTGTCCAACTGTTCTCCTCTGCCACATTCATGTTTCTGACTCAATCCATGCCAGGCTGCCACTGATGAACTTCTCCAACTCTGGCACCAAGGCCATTGAGCTCCTCTTGCCACCTCCTCTTGCCACTGCCTGTCCCTATGGCTTGCTCGCTGCATTTGGTGCTGTGCAAGTACCTGCTTCTCATGTCATGTTGAACACCGGCAGAGATGGCAAGTTTGTCATGGCATTGTATTCCATTCTTGCACTTGCTCACATCATTGCTGGCAGGGTGAGAGTATAAAATCAAACCTTTCAACTGATGCTATCCACAGATCTTGCTGTTCAACTATGCTCTCCATCTGTTCAGCCATGTCATCCTTCCAGCTTGTTGCACTGCTCACTGAAATGGCATCTGAAAATCAAGTATGCGAACGGACCGCCTGCAACAACATGATCAAGCAAGGATCATTCTACTATCCTCTTGCAGGCTTAGGATCCAGTACTAGGGCTGCACAGCGAGTATGCCCTAGTTGCTTTGAAGCAATCCTCAAAAGACCAGGGACTGCAATGCATGCCAAAGGTAAGTATCATTGTGACTGCCTCCGAAGAGAGCACTGATCATGAACCACTTTGCATAGACCAACCTCCTGATCCTCAAGCGATACAGGCAGCTGTTGGAGCTTCACAATCCAAATGTACATTCATTTGTTTGTCACCGAGCTAATCGTTCACATCGTGCACATAGCAACAGTTGATCCACCACCTCTGGCCGCAATCCCACCAGGATATAGATCTACTTCAGAGGTCTTGCCCCTTCCAATTGTGTGCCAGCAACTGGGGTTGGACACCATGTTCAGAGAAATGCAATGCTACCTCCATCACTCCCTGTTGCCCATCAATTTCATACTGCTCCTGATGTTCGTGTACTGGCCACACAGTGGTCAGCTGCTCATTCCTCATGACCTGGATCCTTACCGGGTCCGAGTCACATGCTTTCCAATGTATCTGGTTACAGCAAGCACCATGCATCCTACATGACAGAACTTGCATGCTGGGCTCTGCCCATAGCGCTCTACCGTCTGCTGAGACTATCTCATTGAGTATTTCAGCCCTCCATGAAGGGGATACAAGAAGAGGTCGTTTGCATGGAACACCATTTGGGGTACGTGTTGATGTAGCTGAACATTTTGCTTACTAATGTTTCTGATGCAGAATATCATCAAGGGCAAGAAAGGAATCAATGCTCATATTCCTCCCAGTGGATTTGTTGCTATAGTGTGTGAAATCATCAACCTGCACGTTATTGCCTCTGTCCAGAATTCCCTTGGTGCGTGGATGAGTTTATGGTTCATGATGATTCCTGGGTGGATCTCACCAATCATATGGACACCATGGAAACCCATTTTGGCTACTTCTACAATGACTGTCTCCAATGCAAGGGCAAAGGCTTCACATTCAAGAGTTGCCAGTTTCCTATCTATGTCATCATGCCACAGAGTCAATGGATGGAGTACAAACAACAGTTTATTGTGAAGACAGATGGACCAACAACTTCTTCACATATTTGCTCCACATGGAAGACAGAGACATGGTCCACAAATCCACCTGTGCAGCTTTCATCTCGCCAACAGAGGGACTCTGAAAGTGACGATGACTTACTGTTCTTGCTTGGGCCATCCATTGCTTCAGGACATCCATCTCATTCACCTGCTCCAACTTCCCACATTCACCCCCAGCCTCCCTCTTCCTCATCACTGGCAGCAAGGACTCAGATAACCAAATGCAAGTACCCAAGCCCATGGCTGCAGCAATCGTCTCTCCAGTGGCTATCAGCCTGAAGCACACTCATCGCTCAGGAAGTATAGCCAGCATTATGACCAAGTCACCACCTACCAAGAAAGCAATAGTCATCAAGCAGGAACCTTTTTCTTTTGATCACAACAGTCTCCACAAGGCATTGCAGATTGGTGGAGCAGCTGATTTGGATACAACACAATGTAAGTCATGTCTGGTTATTATTGTTTCTAAGGTTGACCAGGACCACTCATAGACTTGAAGAGTTCAATCTTCCAAATCGATTTCTACCCCATTCTAACTGTTTCCATCAAGCTAATCTTGAAGAGTCCACGTCACTGGAAATTTGACTTGGATCCGAAGAGGAGCATGACAACTTTGCATACTGGACAGCTTCGGCTGGGAGGACTTGAGGAGTCCTTTCTAGGTGCTGGTGCCTTTAAATCTACAGATCTTGCAATGCTCATGCTTTCAAACCCCACTGCCACTGGAATTGGTACTCAATCATGAGAGGTCATTGTAATCAAGGGTTCCCATGCCAATCTACCCGGTCAACTTCTTAATGGTTTCTTCAAGCGCTTTGCAGTCAAGGAGGAGTCCAAAAAGCTATTCTGTGAAGCTAATGTCCTGTATTGGGCGAAAGCACTATGCAAGCTGGCAGAAGATTTTATCGTGAAGAAGCTTGCAAAGGCAGATGAGCCCCCTCCATTTCCTATTCCATCTATATGCTTTGTGGATTCTGGCCTTGCCTTTCGATACCCAGTTAGCCCTAACAGGGGATCTTGAGTGCCAAGTATTGATTGCACATATCTCTGCGAAGAGGAGATTGAGGGTGCCAGGACGTTCTTCATCAAATTCATCCACAACAGCAACTGTGTACCGCTCTTGGAGCCTGGAGAGACTGGCTATGAGATAGCAGAATTCCTTGCATTCATGCAGCACATTCAATACATTAAGACCAAGGGATCTGCTTATGTATCGGACTATCAAGGTATGTAGTTACTGATGCTTGGATGATATTGAACTCATGCACTCATTCTCATGGCTAGGTACAACCTTGCTTTTGACAGATCCACAAATCCTTACCCATCTGTAAGTCTTTGACAGTTGGGTTACATGGTATTTATGGTGTTCTCAGTGACATTGGACATGATTTGTTCTGCAAAGGAAATTTGGAAAAGGCTATCAAGTTGTTTGAGGAGGAACATGTTTGCAACCGCTTCTGCAAATGGCCGGGATTTAACTTACCACCATTTGGAGGAAGCTTCAAGGGCAAGGGCAAAGCATCTGATCCTGTTGTGGTAAGCTTGGACTTAGAGTAGCCAGTTGTATCTTTCCTTCCCACCAATCTTGGTTCTTGGTAGACATCATACTCTTGTGTAGCAATCATTACTGTTGCCATTGATTCAACTATCTACACAAAGTACTAGGTACATTGTACCTAAAACACATTGGCTGATGAGGTGTTTGGGGGTCTATATAAATGCAAGGTATGTGATTACCTTACACATTGTGCCGAAGTGTTGGAGTGCAATGGTCGTTGCACCAAAATAGCAAGATTGTCTGGCTTTCTATATGTCATCATGTCAGAGTCCATATTTCTCCATGGTCTAACTCCAGCAGAGATCTGGAGGGATTGAGATTGGTGGACCAAAGTCCAGAGGTAGTGGACCAACGTCCAGAGGGAGTGTATCAAATCCAAAGGTAGTGGACCAAAGTCTGTTCGGAGATGATACATAGGGGTTCCGACATTGGTCACTGACTAGCAGCGACGTACGGAGGTGTCAGAGGATGGAGAGACCAAGGAGCAGAGGGGGTGAGGATATTGGTGCAGGACTTATGTGTCACGCCCTTGCCAGTCTCACAGATTCTTGTATTTCAGAGGTTCAGAGGATTATGGGAGATCATAGGGAGGAGAGAGGTTGGAAGTATATGGCTTTAGTTGAGATATTCATACTGAAGGTACAATAGAGGAATACAGGGGTTTATATAGTCCTACAGACCCGAGGAAGTTGGGGCCCAAAACTACTAGGCAGAGGCAATATACATAGGAAGCGGAACACAGCTGGAACGGGCTGTACAGACTGACACCTAGAATGCAGACTAGAGCTGAAAGAGATTAATAAGAAGGTACAGGTCTGGAGCTGCGACTCCGTGGATGTCTGATGGAGGAATAGAATCTCCTGTACAAGTCTGAGGTTTTCAGGATAGGGGCTAAGGAGGATTTCCGGAGATACAAGTCCGATGTTTCCTGGATAGGGGCCAAGGAGGGTTTCTGGATATACAAGTCCGATGTTTCCTGGATAGGGGCTAATTTCTGGAGATGAACTCCTAAGGGAGTTCGACGGAGGAGTGACCTTGATTCGAGAAAGCCCAATGGAATTGATCGGAGACATACAGAGATGTACAGAGGTGACCAAGTAGGGATTGGAATGGAATATGACACATCGCTGGCCTATAGCCAGGTAGCTGAACTGCAAGTATATGTAGACCCTACATATCAGAGGATCTCAATCAGAGGGCAAGTGTTCCATCTCCAGAATCTTTGCAATGGCATGCAAAAGCTCTTACAGATGGCAAGGACATGTATCTCTGCCTGAGTGGGGAGGATGCTTGGGTGGATCTTCCAACACGATTGCAGGTCATTGATGATCTGAGCAACATATGCCAAGGCTACTCCTTCCCAGAAGAACCACCATTTCAGAACAAGAGGTTCACTTTCTTTCTCTCCCTTGTGGAGAGAGGAGGACTGGGAACATGCATGGTAGATGGAACATGGGCTTGGGATCACGTTGCAATAAAGGATTTCGTGAACAGTGCAGGTTGGCCATGGGGCCATGTTATCCATGCTCTATACATCAGTGTTCACCTCTCTACTTGTCCAACACAATTCCTCCAGCACCAGATCAGGAATGTCAACCACCCTTGCAATATCTTCTTTCAAGGAGAAGAAGAATTCTTCTTCATGAGGTATCAAATCCATGTTTTCTGTGTCACCATTCATGTGTCAAGGCTGAATTTATCACACCTTAGATATCTTTGCATCACAAACGGCAAGCAGACAAACCCAGAGGAGTTCTGCAGAGATCTTCCGAAGAGAAACTATGAAGCATTCAGCTGTATGGGGTGCAAGAGACTTCCAACAAGGGATGATTATGCTCGTGCACCAGTTTATCTTCCCAAACAAGTCCTTTGCCTCCACCAACGATCTACTTGCTGGGGCTGCTGATTACTCTACTGAAATTGACATGGATCACTATGCCTGTCAGAAGCCATATTTCTCCGAGGTCTAACTCCAGCGGAGATCTGGAGGGTTTGGGATTGGTGGACCGAAGTCCGGAGGTAGTGGACCGAAGCCCGAGGGTAGTGGACCAAGTCCGAAGGTAGTGGAACGAAGTCCTTTCGGAGATGATACATAGGGGTTCCGACGTTGGTCACTGACTAGCAGCGACGTATGGAGGTGTCGGAGGACGGAGAGACCAAGGAGTGGAGGGGTGAGGATATCGGCGCAGGACTTATATGTCGTGCCCTTGCCAGTCTCACGGATCCTCGTATTTCAGAGGTTCAGAGGATTATGGGAGACCATAGGGAGGGTTGGAAGTATATGGTTCAATCGAGCGAGCAAGTAAGCAAGCAAGACAAGTTTAACGAGATATTCGTACTGAAGGTACAACAGAGAAGTACAGGAGGTTTATATACGATGGAGACCCGGAAAAAGTCTGGGTCCGAACTACTGCACGAAGGCAATGTACATAGGAATGACTGATGGAGGTGGAACACAGCCGGAACAGGCTGTACGGACTGGTACAGGGAATGCAGACTATGACTGAAGGAGATTAATGAAAGGTACAAGTTCGGAGATGTAACTCCATGGATGTCCAATGGATCTGTACAAGTCCGAGATTTCAGGATAGGGGCTAAGGAGATGATCTCTGGAGTTGAACTCCTAAGTGAACTCCTAAGGGAGTGGAATGGAGATGAACTCCTAAGAGCCTGGACGGGAAGCACACCCTCCAGGCAAAAACCCAGGTTTGAATTCCGGTCTTTTTTCTTTGCAGGCCAAGCCGAGATGCCGAACAGCAGTGCCGAGATGCTGTTTCAGTGCAGCTCAGCACTGTCAGCAGCAATGCTTCGAAGACACGTTGCTACCTCCCATTGCCCTTGACACCCCCAATGGCTCCCTCACGAAAGTCAAATCGAGGCTCTCCTCATCAAGGAAAAGGGAAAGGAAAACAGAGAGTCACAGATTCCACAGACGATACAGCACCCTCCGCTAGTGATGGGAGCCAATCAGCAGCAAAACCTGAGCCTTCCGGCACTTCCCTATCTACACACTGGACTGTTGAAGATGAAGACACCCTCATTGAGCTGGTGTTAGAAAAGAAAGCAATGATGGGGAGTAATGGTTCCTTCAGGGGCTCGTTTTGGAGTGAAGTGGCTAGCAACTTCCCTCATTCCCGTCATGGGAAGCCCAAGACAGCAGACAGCTGCAAGGAAAAATGGAAGCGGGTAGGTGATCTACTATTCTATTCTGGCTATACCACTCAGGATTGGAATTTTCCATAGATGAAGAACATATATGACGTTGTCGACAAGATCGCACATACATCAGGACTGCACTACTCTCTGAACGAAGGGACAAAGTACAAGCCGGAATGCCTTCATGTGTGGGAAACGTTTATAAGTGTACGAACTTGTTTTGTATCATCTATTGTTGTCTACTAACGACGCACTCAATCGTTGACAGCAAAACAAGGGTGCACAGCGGTTCAAAAAGAAGGGCTGGATCCACTACGACAAAATGTGTCTACTGCTACCATCAAAGCAGACCGGCAAAGCCAAGTTTACTGTTCAAGTCGAGCAGAGTGCTCCTACCCTGGCCATCCCGAGCACTTCACAGCTGTCCGTTTTATCCCTGTCGCTTGCCGCTCATCAAAGTGCAACAACGCCTTCTGGGTAAGTAGAAGGATTACGGTTACAGCCAGTTGTTTTATTAATTGCACCAATTATGCCAGTGCGAGCACCCTCTCACACCCCATCACTCTACAATATCCCGAAGCTGAAATGAATGCGCTCAAATTGGGGCCGAATGACTCTATGGTATCAACCGCTACGTGGAGGGAATCTAATACAACTTCACATGCGTCTTCCCCGCTGTCCTCGCTTTTCAGCCACCTTCCATCCCTTCTTCATGCATTAACTCTACTGTGAGCTCGGTCCGGCCATCGTCAAGCGTCTCTGCTCGTGTAGCATCAAAGAAACGCAAGGCCGACGATGATGACATATCCATGACAGGACCGGCTTCGGGGTCTGTTGTGAGCGGTGTGTCTAGAGTGTCTTCCAGTCGGAAACGGCAGCACACTTCCACCACATCTCGAGATATCACCTCTCTTCGGGAAGACATCAGCACACTGCAGTCATCTTTTCATACCAACACTCAATTCATGGAACACATGATTCATTCAAATCCGCCAAGAGTAGCTAGGACCTCAAACCCGTCGTCTCAACTGGAAGCCATGGGAGAAAAAAAGAACAGAGCAAGATTGCTGCTACTGGACCACGAGCAGGACTTCCTTTCGACAGATGAGATGATTGTTATGCTTGATGTTTTGGGGAAGAACAGTGATTACGTTGAGACGTACCTTTTGCTTGCGACATTGCAAGCAAGCACGGATGAGCTTCGGCAGCAATGGTTGAAAAAACGGCTTGCTGAGGCTAGTACAAATACAACCTAGCTGTTCTGCGGCGTGCACTGTAGTATTTATTGTGATGTACACTACTGTCTGCTCATCCTATGGTGAATGTATTGATTGTGGTCCTCCCAAAGACTTTCGGTGATCTCTTCCCACTTACCCACCATCTCGTTGCGTTCTTGCTGTGTAATGAAACCACTCGCTGTGTCACCATAATCCGCTGTTTCATCAACTGGAATCCCTGTCGATCCCTCCTCCGCTGCACCTTGTTCTGCTTCACGGTCTCTCAAATCGTCAGGATCATGTTTCCAGATGATGTTGTGGATGCAACAGAGAGCGGGGGGGATGCGGGCCTGAATATCCATGCTAAATTTGGGGGGTATTACAAGTATTCGAAACCGCCACTTGAGTACACCGATAATCCGCTCAACAATGTTGCGGAGTTGGGCATGATGTAGATTAAAATACTCGCGAGCATTTGCAGGCCTGTAGAAATGATGAATGATGAAATGCCGTGGCCAAGAATTCCGCATACCTCATTCGTGTGCGGTCCCATTCAGGTAAATGGTATCGGAGACCGCGGTATGGGACAAGTAGTTGAGGACAGATCGGATAACCGGCATCAGCAAGATAGTACTTTCCAGTAGGTATTGTGAAGTTTGTCGTGCGAGCATCATGGTAAATGGAAGCGTCTGGGGTGGACCCTTCCCACCCGCTGAGGATGTACATGAATTCGAGGTCGAAATTGCAGCAAAAGAGGCAATTCTGTGAATGAAATCCTTTGTGGTTGCGGGTGGCTTCCCTTTCTGCCGCTGAAGGGGTACATGCAATGTGGGTCCCGTCAATTGCACCGATTGCGTCTTTGAAAAAGGGGTATACCGTAGGATCATCCACGATGCGAGATGGTGTTGGGTCATCCACGCGGGGTAATTTGACATATTTGTTGTATATTCCAGGTGATGAGAAAGCGTCTAGCATCGTGTGGAAATATCTATGAGCAATGGTTAGTACTCTTCGGGCAAGATGAGAAACAGAAAATGCTTACTTTGATATCGTGTCATTTGAATGCTGAAAGCGCTCCCCAACATGCCTGCATGAGAGGCCAGTTACACAGGTATATAGGAAAATACTGAGTTGCTCCTCCAGCATGACATGTCTGGAGTCAGTGTACCCTTGAGATGATAGCTCATGAATGAGCTGGTGGAAGACATCCTTCCGGATGCCAAGCTCATTGCGAATACGATCAGGATGGCCAGCGAGAAGTTCTAGTACCCACATCCGGCCAGTCAATATGGAGGTGTGGTAAGGAATGGGCTGTGCTTTAAGGCTAGTTGCAGTAACCATGTCAGCGACGAGGAGGATTGATTTCATGAGGATCGTGCTCATTTGCTGATTTTGAAGGACTAGAAGGTTTAAGAACTGAGAAGTATTGTTGTCATCATCATCCTGGAAGCCAGAATCATCATGGGATGTGGTGCTTTCCCTGTCGATGTCAAGCATTTGTGGGCGTTGTTATCAATGATAGTCTCAAGATCTAGTACTAGGAAGACTTGAGGCTCCGCTTGAACTTCCAGCTTACACAAGTTGGGTTTTCATGAAAACCTCGCACCGGGTTCTACTACCGTCCAGGCTCTAAGGGTGGAGCTGAACTCCTAAGGGTGGAGATGAACTCCTAAGGTGGAGATGAACTCCTGAGGGTGGAGATGAACTCCTAAGGGAGTTCTTCGGAAGTGTGGCCTTATTTGAGGAGTTAGTGGAGTTGGCTGGAGGTGTATGGAGATGTACGGAGGTGACCAAATAGGGGTTGGAATGGGATATGACAGTACCCCCCTATTAAGGCCAAGCCCTCGAGGCCTATTGGATAAGTGGAGGTCCGGAGTGACATCGTGATTTTTTGTGAAACAGAGTGGAGATCTGAGGTCCACACTTCATTGTCCGGCTCCACACCACGATCAACAAACAGAGTTGAAATCGGAGTCTGAACTGGAGATATAAAGCGAGGCGTGCACTTGGAGTTGGACTTAGCAACATTCTACCCATCCGCACTTGCCACTGAAAATACCGATGTCCGATATCGACCACATCAAGGAGTGGCCTGAAGTGCAACTTGTGGAGTGCGAGGACGACGACGATGAAACGTCTTTGGCCAAGTTCGGCAAGCGATGGAGGCGAGCAAAGGTGTGGAAAGAAGAGGAGGAACGCCGGAAAGTGGAGGAAGCGGAGGAGCGGAAGAGAGCAGAGGAAGTGCAACAGCGAGAAGAGGCAGCTCATGCTGCGGAACTACGCGCAAAGAGGGAGCACAAGGAGGAGGCGAAGAAGGCCAAAGAAAAAGGAAAACAGAGGTCCGAAGAATTGGTGAGTACCCAGGAGCTAACGGAGTTGGTACCAGCTAACTGTAGATAGAGCAATCCCATAGAACTCACGTCCGAGGAAGCGGACGAAGAGGAAGAGACGTCAGAGCGTGGCTGGAGGAGGCAAACGAGGACAGAGAAGTGCCAGAGGTGCCAGAAGAAAAGGCTGGCATGCACGGAGCCTGCCCTGGGAACAAAGGGGACTGCCTGTCATCCATGTGCGAAAGCACACATTACCTGCAAGAGGGCAAGGGACGAAGAGGAGTCACCATGCAGAGGTGAAAAGCGCAAGGTGAACCGCGCTTATGTGGAGGTTCCAGCAGGACCGTCTCAGAGCGCTGGAGGTGCCGACAATGAAATGACGGAGTTGGTAGGAAGGCTGGTGAGTGTACTCGAGGGGTTGGTCAAGGAGGTGCGCGGGATACACAGGGAGATAACCGGAGTGAAGGAGGAACGAAAGGAGAAGGAGAAGGAGACGAAAGAGGTGGAGGTGCAGACGGAGTCTACGGAGGTAGAGAGGACAGAGGTTGCAGTTGGCACAGAAGGAGCAGAGGGTGACAATGCAGAGGGTGAGGCAGAGAATGTCGGAGGAACGGAGGAAGTGGTCGAAGGTGCAGAGGGTAATGGAGAAGTCATGGAGGATGCAACAATGGAGTAAGGAAAAGTAAAAAAAGCTATAGTAGTTGTTTTTGGTCTTTTGATGGTTTTTTATAATAATGATCGTGGTCTGTATAGTAAAGCGTGAAAAGTAACGGAGTAAGACGGAGATAGGAGAAACAGAGAGAAAGAAACGGAGATAGAGAATGGAGCACGGAGGAGAGGGAGAATTCATGGAGATCCTGGATTAACAGAGTCCGAAGGCAAGACTGACTAGTCCGGAGGTCCGGAGCGGAGCAGAGCTAGCGAAGACCGGAGTAGACCGGAGCTCAGTCGATGCCAAAGAGGACAGAAACGACTTAGTATTTACCTAGCGAAGACCGGAGTAGACCGGAGCTACGACTATGAGTACAGGGGTGAATACTAGATGTAAGAGACTTACCTCAGTCGATGCCAAAGAGGACAGAAACGACTGAGGTGCTATAGTATGAAGTGGAGGGTTTATATAGTGTATGGTAAAGGGACACTCGTACCTCAATTAGTAGGGTAAGCGTAAGGATCGCGCCACACAATATAGTGATACATACGCGCTCCGGAGTCTCAAAGATGTGAACTCCGGAGATGGGACAAGTCTGTTATGAGTCCCCATGTCCGGAGGAGTCTCCGGACTTCGGACCCGGTGATATTTTGTCACTCCCACTCGAGTGTAACCTTAACCCCATGCCCCGAACGAATTTCCAGTGTGGTTCATTTGCGAGAGGCTTTGTGAGTATGTCCGCTACCATGTCCTTGGTGGAGATATACCGAACTGTTGCTTCTCCTTTTCCAACTAGGTCATCCCGAACGAAGTGGTATTTTCGTTGGATGTGTTTGGTCCGCGCTCGGAATTGCGGGTCGCGACATAGGATAATGGCTGCTTGATTGTCGCAGAACAACTCCGTGGGGCCCTTTTGAGGATGTCTGATCTCATCAAAGAAGGTTCGGAGCCAGGCAACATGTTGTCCGGCATTGCTGAGTCCGATGTACTCCGATTCTGTAGTGGAGAGAGCTACCATACTCTGCTGTTTACTAGACCAGGAGATGGCTCCGCGATTGCTGATAAAGACGAAACCAGACGTGGATCGTGAGTTGTCTGGGTCCTGAGACCATCCTGCATCGGAGTATCCATGGAAGTCCATGTCTGTGGAGAGTTCCGTTCCATCAAAGCGGAGTTCCATGTCTTTGGTGGCCTGGATATATCGGAGCACGCGTTTTGCTGCTTCCCAGTGGATACCTTTGGGTTTCGCACTGAAACGGCTGAGCGCGCCTACAGCATAAGCGATGTCCGGACGAGTTCCGAGCATGAGGTACATTAGTGACCCTATGACTGTGAGGTAGGAAACTTGTTTTCCTTCGATGGTCATCTCCGGTATGGTCCGGTTATCCTCTGGGTCAGTCGCGGACAATTGGAAGTTGTGTGCCATGGGGGTCCATGTTGGCTTGCAGGTGGACATCCCAGTGCGTGCCAGGACAGTTCGGGAGTACTGTGATTGGGATAAGGAGATGGTCCGGAGTTTCCTGTCCCGTTTGAGTTCAATTCCGAGTATGAACTTTGCTTCTCCGAGGTCTCGCATTTTAAAGGCGGCGGAGAGTTTGGCTTTTACGGAGTTCATGAACTTTCGGGTGGTGGCAGCTAGGAGGAGGTCGTCGACGTAGACGACCAGGAAACAGAGTTGGCCATCCTTTCAGAATACATACAGGCATGTCTCTGCATCTAAGCGGAAGAAACCGAGTTCTCCGAGTTTGCGGTCTAGGGTTTTGTTCCAAGTCCGACCAGCCTGTTTTAGTCCGTACAAAGATCGTCGGAGTTTCCAGCAATATCCGGGTTGGATTGGAACACCTGTCGGAGGTGACATATATAAGTCCTCCTGCAGTTCTCCGTTTAGGTATGCTGTAGACACATCCATTTGGTCTAATTCTAGGTCATGTTTGGCGGCTAGTGCAATTAGGGTTCGGACGGAGTCAAGGTTTGCGACCGGAGCAAAGACCTCTTGATAATCAACTCCTTCCTTTTGTGTGAAGCCGCGCGCGACAATTCGGAGTTTGTAGCGTTCTATGTTTCCGGTTTGATCCCGTTTGATTCGGAACACGGGTTTGGAGGTGATCGGAGTTACTCCTTTCGGAACGAGTACGGTCTCATAGACATGGTTGGAGTTGAGGCTTAGGAGTTCCTCCTCTAAGGCGGACTTCCACAGGTCTTTGTCTGGACCGGAGAAGGCTTCTTTTAGAGTGTTCGGGAGTGGTTGTTCGGAGGACGAGTTTGCAGAACCGGCGAATATGAAATCCTCTATGGAGGCCATAAATGCACCAGGGATTTCTGGATCGTCGTCTGGGGGCTCCGCAGGTTGTTCCGGAGCTTCCTCCTTGCGGTTTGCTCGCCTTTCGGCTTCCTCCTGTAGGGCGCGGTCATACTCTTTGTTTTTATTTGCCGCTTGCCGTTGTCTGTTGCTTCGTCGTATGGGTGGCGGAGCAGGAGGTGCGGCCGGAATGGCAACCGGAGGGGGAATCGGAGCTGGAGCTGGGGGTGGCCCAGGATCTGGAACAGGAGCAGGAATTTCATGTAATCGGAGTTGGTCCCGGCGTTCGGCGAGTTCCTCGATGCCGGGACTGTTAGGACGTTCTGGAACTTCCACTGGTTCAAGGTGGGGTCGACGTTTATCATCATCGATGTCCGGCTCCGGAAATAAGCCCTCCCACTGTCCCTCAACAGCGGAGGCTTTCCAAGGAGCGGATTCAGCATCGGAGATGGTTCCAGATTCATTGAAGGTGACATGACGGCTGGAGATGATGGTCCGGCGTTCAATGTCAAGGAGTTTGTAGGCTTGTTGCCCATGAGTGTACCCAATCATGATACATTTCTTTCCATGCGATCGGAATTTTCCCCCCCGCTGCTCCTTTGGCGTGTGTGCATAGGCGGGACACCCAAAGGGGCGGAAGAGAGTCGGATCGACTTGGCGATTGAAGAAAATTTGATAGGGTACTTTTCCAGCAAGTCCGGAGGTTGGACTGCGTGCGGAGATGTAAGCAGCGGTGGACATGGCATCAACCCAGAAGGATTTCGGGAGCTTTGACTCCTCCAACATGGTGTTTGCCAGTGTGGCCAATGTTTGATTCATTCGTTCGGCCAGACCATTTTGCTCCGGAGTGTAGGGAGCAGATGTCTCGTGGATTGTGCCATCAATTCGGAGTTGGTCTCGGAATGCCTTGTTGGTGTATTCTGTTCCTCCGTCACTCCGGATGAATTTCGTGTAGGATTCGGAGAAGTCCTCTTGTCCAATTTCTGACCGGAGGAGGGTTTGCACATCTGATTTCCATTGGTTGTAGATCTGGAGAGCTTCATTTTTGTGTTTCATGAAGTAGATCCAGGGGAAACGGCTGAAGTCGTCGACAATGACTAGCCAGAATCTGTGCCCTTCGCGTGATCTCGGAGTTATGGGACCTCCGACGTCCGTGTGTATCAGTTCCAGTGGGCGAGTAGTCCGAGGGTCCTCCTTAGGTCGGAAAGGGAGTTTCTTCATCTTTCCGAGTGTGCACGCTTCACAGAATGTGGGCGTTCCAGTAAGGGTGTCAATGCCTCGGAGTTGACCGGAGTTGACCATGCTCTGAATACGGTCAACGGAGATGTGGCCCATTCGGCGGTGGAGGAGGTTGACATCAACAGTTGCGTGAGCAGCCTCCTTCTGAATACTCGGAGTAACCTTTGCATGGTACAGGCCGTTCCTATGCTTGGCGACAAGGATGGTGTTCCGATCCTTTCGGATGTAGCATGCATCGGACTTTGCTGGGAAAGTGACGGAAAGGCCTTTGGAGGCGAGCCGGTTTACGGAGATGAGCGAAAGGTGGAACTTCGGAATGAGTAGGACATCGGATAACACCACTTCGTAGGTTTGTCCAGAGACTTGTGATACGAGGGGTACCGTTCCGATTCCTATGGCATGTGCTTCGGAGTTGTCTCCGAGGGTTACCGGACGTGGCGGGTTCAGTGGGTGGTATGTTTGGAACCAGGATCGGTGAGGAACCATGTGAGACGACGCTCCGGAGTCAATGATTAGTGTGTTTCTCCCACTATCGCTTTGCTCAGACGACGAGTAGGCCTGAATGCGTTTGATTAGGGACTGCGATACATTTGCACTGGCTACGTGTGCGGAGTCCGGAGTATCCGGAGTTCCTTCCGCTGGATTTGCCTTCTCCTTTCCTTTTCTCAGCCGTTTAAAACCTCCCTTTCTCAATTCCTCGACCCATGCTATATACTGGTAGCAATCTCCGGAGTTGTGCGTGGGGGAGAGGTGGTGTTCACACCAGGCAGAGGCGTTCGGGGGTCGTGTCCGTTGTGCTCCGGAGACCTTCATGGCAGACTCCGAGTGTCCGGCTGATCGGAGGCGGGCGTCCTCTGTAATGATCCGAGTTTCTACAGCGTCAAAGGTTAATTTGTTGTCCTCCACAGTGTTGATGAGGGAGGATTTGAACAGTTCCCATGCCGGAGACTTCGGGAGGGAGTTGAGAAGGATGAACGCCATGACTTTGGAGTCGACGGGGAATTTCATGCTGGCGAGCCGAGATTCAGAGGTGCGGAGTGAAGCAATGTGCTCTGATACTTCGGAGTTGCCATCCCAGCTCACGTTGAAGAGTTGCTGAAAAATGTAGAACGCGGAGGAGACACTCGGAGTGTCTAGGAGCGATAGGAGTTTTTCCCAAAGTTCTTTTGCGGAGGTACAGGACTCCGTCTTGAGTAGGAGAGCGTCGGAGAGGCGTTCCTGTATGATGCCGTGGGCTTTTTCATCACTTTCCGACCATTCACGGATGTCTGAAGCTGATACTCCGGTTGCGAGGATTGGTTTTACATATGTTCCAATGACAACTCCATGTACTTTGTTTGTGCGGAGTTTTCGGGTAACCTTTACTTTCCACAGGGGGAAGGTTTCGGGTCCCGTTAGGATTTCGTCATTTCGGATGGTATCCGATGTCATGTTTGAGTGACAGGGTCGGATAGAGTTGACAGAAGAAGATTTATTTTCTGACAGGTGTCAGATGGCTGGTAGCCGGAGTTCGTTTCGAAAGAACGGTAAGGCGTGCGCTGAGGGGTGCGCGAGTGTTGAGTCGTTTCGAGCTTGTCTGATTTAGCTTGCGCTAACAGGGCTCATAACCTAACAGAGTCCGAAGGCAAGACTGACTAGTCCGGAGGTCCGGAGCGGAGCGGAGCTAGCGAAGACCGGAGTAGACCGGAGCTCAGTCGATGCCAAAGAGGACAGAAACGACTTAGTATTTACCTAGCGAAGACCGGAGTAGACCGGAGCTACGACTATGAGTACAGGGGTGAATACTAGATGTAAGAGACTTACCTCAGTCGATGCCAAAGAGGACAGAAACGACTGAGGTGCTATAGTATGAAGTGGAGGGTTTATATAGTGTATGGTAAAGGGACACTCGTACCTCAATTAGTAGGGTAAGCGTAAGGATCGCGCCACACAATATAGTGATACATACGCGCTCCGGAGTCTCAAAGATGTGAACTCCGGAGATGGGACAAGTCTGTTATGAGTCCCCATGTCCGGAGGAGTCTCCGGACTTCGGACCCGGTGATATTTTGTCATGGATGTCGATCACCGAGGACGGAGGACAACCGGATGGTTGGAGGTGATTAGAGACGATCACCAGGAATCTGTAGGAGAATTCGACGGAGGTGGGGGAGTGAGTCAAGATCTCAGAGGGTGAAGGAGACTGATTCCTAGGGTACAACAACTTGATACATTCTCGGTAGACAATAGGAATCCAGAGATGATCAGAAGGGGTTCTGGAGATGGAACAGATCATCCAAGGTCCTAGGAGTAAGTCTGGAGAGTGGGATGTGGTATCGGAGTTGTGCAGGAATATGAGTCTTCAACAGGGGTGACTCATAGATCTTTATGATGACTTGATGGACAAGGAAGGGGATGCAGCTAGATCATTGGGGGACTCGGAGGAGGATAGGAGTGTCAAGGACATGACGGAGTTGGAACAGAGGTGCTCGATATCAATCAAGACTAAGCCCGGAGTACAGGAGTTGCAGGAAGTATGCATGGAGGGACGACGCGAGCTGTACTAGGGATGAGATAGGCTTATTGGATGTCTAGATCGTTGCAAGCGGAGTCCTTATCCCCCTCTTACGAGGAGAACCTGGTAAAAAATGATCAAGAAAGTGCATCGGAGGAACTCCGAGCATACCAGGGAGCGTCGAGTCATCGGAGATGTCCGAGGCAAGTCCGAGGCCTTGGCAGCGTTAGGAGTGAGTGAAAGGAGGGTAGAGTGGTCTGGGGTGACTTCCACAAAGCTGATAAGCTGTAAATATGTTACCAGGCATCTTTTCTGAGTAAGAGGGAGTTCAACTCCGAGCTGGAGAGCAAGGAGGAACGGTCGGAGATGTGCCAACGGCATGAATTGCACCGGAGTGCGACAGAGGTGTGCAAAGCACGGGTGTACCAAAATGCGATGGGGAGAGCTCAGGAAAGTTTGACAAGGTATAAAAATGACAGTGAGGAGCGATGGAGCATCCGGAGTTCGAAGCGGAGGCGACAAAGATGTACGGAGGTGGATGCAAGGAGCAGGAAGGTGTTCCTAATGTGCGTCTGAGAAGTCCTAAGGGACTCTCGCAGAAAAGGAGGACCAGAGGGATGATGAACAATGAGGGAGGACCCAATTGAGCGAGGTCCGGAGCTGGTGAGGGAGTTCCTTTGACTGCGAGAAAGCGCAGAGCGATCTGGAACGGAGTGATGAGAAAACCAGCGGGGGTTACGGAGGTGTTTTCGGAGTTAAGAGAGGACCTCGAGGAACGAAGGTCCAGAGCTGGTGAGTGTGAGGAGATCTGTGACTGGATGTTTAGGTGTCTGGAACATGTCATAGATTGCCAGCGGGGAGGAATGGAGATACCCATAGTCTCGATAAGGTGCTTGCGTACAGTGGAGTGGTGGTCCAATTGGCAGGACTGCCAAAAGGAATGTCCGAGGATGCAGCAGAGACAGGGTCGGAGGTGTTCGGAGGTGTGGTGGTGAGGAGGGCAGGGTACTCAGTGTTGATTAAGACAATCCTAGAGTCTCGGAGATCCGAGATAAGCGAATCAGAGAGGATGCAGCGAGATGTACTGCTGCAAGTAGGTGTGAAGGTGTCGAAATCGTCGCGAGTGGAGTCCTTATCCCCCTCTTAAGGAAGTGGAGCGAAAAACAGGAGGAATGCGGAGCAGAGCTCACGCAGTCCGGAGGTAGGTAGGAGGGAAGGGAGGTGATAAGATCCAGTGGGGGATCCCATCAGGAAGAACGCACAGTGTTCAGATGCAGAAGCGAAGGTGAGAGTAGGCCACAACGCGTAAATATCCACTTAAGGGGGACCATCGCAGGAAAGGGAGAGCTCGGAGTTGATGTCCTGAGCTCCGGAGATAAATCTGGATAGTCTGGAGGGAAGTGGAGGAGGCTGGAATGGCGTACAAAAGAGTGGAGGAGGTCCTTGGAAGGAGGACTCCACTGAGAGAATGCGCAAGCGCATCTGCGAAGAGAAAGAAACAAGGAGAGTCGTCCTGGGGGTCTTCATCCTATAACTAGTGTCTACAGAAGATTCTCCGGAGTTTCCGAGGGTGAGGTCGGCGATGAGGTGGAGTGGTCATGGAACAGTTTCTAGAAGAAGGTTGGTTGGACTCAAAGTCCGGGAGGTTTCCTTAGGCGTTTACTGGGTGTGCGAATGCACGAGATGATATCGGAGGTGATACCGGAGTTGACATCGAGACTATGTGATAATCGGTGGTGTTGAAATGACACTGATATCAGAGGTCTCGGAGGTCGACAGAGGGTGACGTCGGGGGTTGGCATTCCATTTGCAGGAGTCTGGAAAGTAATGCTGCTCATAACCCATCAATGTCCAAGAACAAGGCTGCATGAGGAATCCAACGAGGTTTAACCAAAAATGGTTCAGAGGTGGTATTTGCCATAGGAGGGAAAATAAGGAGGAGGTCAGGAGGCATGGAGAAGTCGGAGATGAAGTAAGGAGTGGAAGACATCGACGCAGTCAATATTCTGGACTTACTCCGGAGTGATCCAGAGGGTCAATGGAGGCAACAGTGACACGCGGAGTCTTCATGAGGGATGGAACAGATATCTGCCAGGAGTTGTGGAACTGAAGCGGAGGCAGATGGAGGGTGACGGAGGATGCCCGAAGGTATAAGGGAAGAGGGTTGAGGAGGTGAAGACGACCACAAAGTCATGGTTCGGAGTTCCTCAGGGGGGTCCGGAGGACTCAACGGAGATGACAGTGCAATGATCAAAGTCTTCGAGGGAGTTAAGGGGAATGAGGGGAAGATGGGTGAAGACAAAGTCATAAGGTCCAAAGTTCCTTAGGAGGGTCCAAAGGACTTGACGGAAATGACAGTGGAATGTGCGAGTCTTCGAGGGAATCGAGAGGATGAGGGGGAGGTGTCCTTGCTGAAGGTATCCGAAAGTCCAGTGGTTCCGGAGTAAACTCCGGAGGAGAATGGAGGAGGACAAGGAAGACAGTCTTCAGGAGATCGAAGGACAAAGTGGACGGAGCATGAGGACAGCTACGACATCTGGGGTAGTTTTGAGTGAATCTGTGTATCTGTACATCCAAGAGAAAAACGTGGAAGTCCGGAGAATCATGTTGGAGTTGGAAGTCCTTTTGCTGGTGTTCATGGAGAAGAATGCTTATGACCCGGAATCGACGGATTGCGCGGGTAAGCAAGGACCTAGAAACGAACATCAGGAGAACCAATGGAGAGACATGAAAAGCACAGATAGGGAAGGCCCAAAACAGGTCGGAGGTAAGGAAGAGGTTAGGGGAACAGAAACAGAAACAGAATGGAGTGGAGTGATCGGAGATTGCAAGGAGCGACAAGAAAACATAACGGAAAGGAATAAGGACCATCACAAGATAGGTCTGAGTGAGTGCCGCGAAGGCAACTCAAGAAACGGAGGTGGGTCATGCGAGAGCGTGCTCCAAAAATGGAGACAAGCATGAACCCAAAAATTGCCTGAAGGTAGGCCAGAGATAATGAAAGGAGATGAAAACAAAAATAACGGAGACAAAACGGATATGTCGAGACTTTGCTCCGTCAGAGCGCTGTCTTTAATCGACATGATTCGGAGGGTATAGAGTCATAAGGAATGGATCTCGGAGGTCACGAGACCTCGAGAGTGGAGTGATGTCTTGAGGATACATCTAGATAGAGAATGTGAGGTGACAAGCATAGTACAAATATACTGTCAGAAGCCATATTTCTCCGAGGTCTAACTCTGGCGGAGATCCGGAGGGGTTGAGATTGGTGGACCGAAGTCCGGAGATAGTGGACCGAAGTCCTGAGGGAGTGGACCAAGTCCAAAGGTAGTGGAACGAAGTCCTTTCGGAGATGATACATAGGGGTTCCGACGTTGGTCACTGACTAGCAGCGACGTACGGAGGTGTCAGAGGACGGAGAGACCAAGGAGCGGAGGGGTGAGGATATCGGCGCAGGACTTATGTGTCGCGCCCTTGCCAGTCTCACAGATCCTCGTATTTCAGAGGTTCAGAGGATTATGGGAGACCATAGGGAGGGTTGGAAGTATATGGTTTAATCGAGGCGAGCAAGTAATGACAAAATATCACCAGGTCCGAAGTCCGGAGACTCCTCCGGACATGGGGACTCGTAACAGACTCATCCCATCTCCGGAGTTCATATCTCCGAGACTCCGGAGCGCATATGTATCACTATATTGTGTGGCGCGATCCTTACGCTTACCCTACTAATTGAGGTACGAGTGTCCCTTTACCATACACTATATAAACCCTCCACTTCATACTATAGCACCTCAGTCGTTCTGTCCTCTTTGGCATCGACTGAGGTAAGTCTCTTACATCTAGTATTCACCCCTGTACTCATAGTCGTAGCTCCGGTCTACTCCGGACCTCCAAACTAGCCAGTCTTTCCTTCGGACTCTGTTAAGTAAGCAAGCAAGACGAGTTTAACAAGATATTCGTACTGAAGGTACAACAGAGAAGTACAGGAGGTTTATATACGATGGAGACCCGGAAGAAGTCTGGGTCCGAACTACTGCACGAAGGCAATGTACATAGGAATGACTGACAGAGGCAGAACACAGCTGGAACAGGCTGTATGGACTGGTACAGGGAATGTAGACTATGACTGAAGGAGATTAATGAAAGGTACAAGTTCGGAGATGTAACTCCGTGGATGTCCAATGGATCTGTACAAGTCCGAGGTTTCAGGATAGGGGCTAAGGAGATGATCTCCTAAGTGAACTCCTAAGGGTGGAGCTGAACTCCTAAGGTGAAGATGAACTTCTAAGGGAGTTCTTCGGAGGTGTGGCCTTATTCGAGGAGTTAGTGGAGTTGGCTGGAGGTGTATGGAGATGTACGGAGGTGACCAAATAGGGGTTGGAATGGGATATGACAATGCTGTTGTATATGGAACACTGCTGCGAGTCATGACCAATCAAATGAACAACCACCATTGGCTTGCAGAGGAATGGGGAAGCCTGCTTGGCCTCAGTCCATTTTCACCTCCAGAACCCATAGCTATCATGTGAAGAAAGGCCCGCTTCACAAAGACTCCAGAAGCAGATGCACTGGCTACCCAGGTTTCAACCCTTTTGGTCGATGTAGTGATGGACAGACTCACCACTCTCAGGTTAACTCATAGCGTGATCAACATGTTGAGTCATGCAACGAGCAGACAGTTGAACACTCCCTCCGCCCCTCACATTGGCCGGTTTTCTGAAAAAGCAAGAAGTTTTTCAAGAGCAGATGATTGTGTTTTCACCTCACCTCTACCCACCATTCTAAACTTGGGCTGAAGTTGTGCCAGAGAGCAGCATCTTCTCAGCAGTCTATCCCTAAGTCAGAGCTTTGACGAGTACCTCAAGTCACCCACATCAAATTTGCTGCACACCCAACGGAGCAGTCAACACCGGAGGGTTATTGATGAATCAAGGCAGATACTGGGGTACCCACGTCCTTCAAAGCGGCCACGCATATCTCACGGAGCCATGGATGCGCAGGGAGATGAGCTTGAAGATGGAGGCAATTTCACAGACCCCTTTATTGAGCACAATCACCAGACTCCCAGGAATACAGGCACACTACACTCCAGCTCATCTGTTGATGAGATTGCTCTCTCCCTGCCTGATCAATGTCAACAATCTGTTGATGGCAGATGAGGACAACTTGCAAGAGAACATTTGGCACACCCTGTGGGAGCTACTGAACAATCACTGTGCCCGGGAGAAGAGCCAGGCTCAAATGCTTGCCATCATGATGGTCCTGCGTTGGGAGCAAGATGCCATCATCATGATACACACTGGCGGCTGTAAAAGTATGCTCTGGATAATTTCCCCTCTGTTAGACAACAGCATCCACCTGATCGTTGTCAGCCCATACTCTGTCCTGCTTGACGAGCAACACCAAAAAGCCATGGACACCAGGTTCAGGGCAGCCAGTTTCAGGCTTGATAAACACCCTCCTCAGGACACACAGATCTTATTTGTACAAGTAGAACATGTCTACCAGAAAAGCAAATTCGAAAAGTAAGTGCCCAGTTCTTTTCACAAGTTCAGTCTTGATGTTGATGGGTTTATCAAAGGTTCCTGTTTGGTGTGGAGGTTGTGAACTTCACGCACATGATTATCAATAAGCAGTACAACCATATCACTTGTCTGGAGGAGAGAAAGAGTGCTTGGTGTCAGCTTACACAATGGACATCGTGGGTCAACATGTCAATCATCCTCCTGTCTGGGACCAATCTCCCTTCTTTACAACATCAAATTCAGCGAACTTCGGCCTTCGGGAGGATCACACCACTTTCATCCACAGCCCTACAACTTGGGCTGCACATCATCCATCTTGATCCATTTGCTGGTTTGGTGGCATTGGCACATCTGGTGTCTGAGCTTGCAGGCAAACTGACTGCTGATGAAAGAATACTTGTCTTCTTTGAATGCTGCAAGCTTGCAGAGAGCTTTGTGGAGGAACATGGCTTTGCTGTTTATCACAGCAAACTTCTCAATTCAGAGATGAAGTGTGTGAACCTGCAGTTTTGGGACAATGGCACAAGCAAGGTGATGGCTTGTACCTCAGCATTTGGGTTTGGAGTGGACTGCCCAAATATTTGCTTCATCATAATCTTCAACCTGGAACTCAGCCTTCTTACAATGATGCAAATGGCAGGCTGGGCAGGGAGAGATGGAAGGGAAACTCACATCTTCCTAGCAACATCAGAGTAGTCACCATCATTTCAGGACATTAGAGCTGGGAGAGTTAATCCATTCACAGGTCTGTAGGGTCTATCAGGTGATGCGCAGCCTGGATGGGCGGAAGATGGCTTGGACATGCATGCAACTGCTAATGCAGGTACCTTGCAACGTTTGCAAGCCCAACAACAAAATGCACATGTTTGCTACAAGAGCAGTCCAGGCCTAGGGCCCTATGCAGAGGTTTGTCGAGCCTGGGAGAAGGGAGCAGGTATGAACTTTGGCCAGCTTGCCTCATAAAATCTCTGACTCAGACGGGTTCCAGACCACCTGCAGTTCACTCAAACAGATGGCAATTTTCCCGCAAATATATTTTGCCTATACACAAAGTTGTTGATCCTGAAGGCATGTGCTCCCACCTGGTGAGAAGGATCGTGAAGTGGCACACAAGAAAGTATACTCGATGACTCCAAGTGTAAAAATAATTTTTTGCACCACCACAGCACACAAAATGTACATTTTGCATAATGATATTTTGTTTTGCAGGTATAAGTTCTTTTTAAAGGGAATCAGTTTCTTCACCAATCTAATTTTTTGTGATTTTCATGTTGATTTCTGGTACAACAACTTGAGAGCTTGCCTGTAAGCTACCAAGATGAGGTTGAGTTGTGGAACACAACTCCACTGGAAATTTTTGCTATCACAGCCTATGCAGTATATACTATAAGTAGCCCTCCAAGTCATATTAATATGCCATGCAACTGTCCAATGCATCAGCATCACAATGACCTGTTTGAAATTTTATGATTGTCTGCAAGGAAAAAAATTCCTGGCCAGAATCTGAAATTTGCAGAGTTACCTGGATGAAACCATCCAGAATGAGTTTCAGCAGCTTTTCTTCAATCTGCACCAGTGGGAACTGTAAGTGGCTCTTCTTTAATTCATGCCCCTACTTAGATCTACAATAGGAAATTGCTCGAAGATTGTGAGCCAAATCCAATTGCTACCATGACTGAGTTATATTTACATTCCTTGGAGGAGTTGCGAAAGGCTTTCCCACTGGCATTTCAGCACTTGGAAGCTTCATTTTCTAGTGTTGGACTTGAACACAAACACTCAGAGTTCACCACAATTTCTGGCAATGCTGCCACTAGCACAGGCAGCTGGTTGTTACCTGATGGGCTTGGTGTTGCGATTTTCTCTTTTCTTTATCGCTTACCTTGTACAATGTGTACTGCGGACACTATTCCATTTCCACGATGACTCTCCCTTATCTCCAGTTCCTTCCCGATGGTACTCCACTTGCTTAGTCATTGTGTACCTTCCTTCACGTTCTATCTCTTTCTCTCGCATTCCATGCCTACCCTTAACTTCTCTTCCATGTAGTATATAAACCGTTGTTTATCGCTCCATGTACTTTCTTTACTCTTGAGCTCCTTTGTATACCTTGTACAATCTATCACTCTTGTGGTCACTCCTTGACCCCCCTTGAACCTTGTAGTCTTTGTCCTACTCTGAAGGATGTTACATCAGCAAACCTACATTTTTTCTGAGTTATCAATGACCTTGCTGAGCTGTCTGACTTGACTGACAGCATGCTATCAGTGCTATCATTCATAAGTAACTCATTGCTATCAGCATTCTCAGAGCTATCAGCATATCAGCTTGTCAATTCACCAGTGATATCAGTCCCATCAGTCCAGCCAGTCAATCAATTAATCATCTGGTCAGTCTTGTCAGTCTTGTCATCCCATCAGTCAGTCAGTCAACCAGTCAACCAGTCATGTCAGTCTATCAGTCAGTCAGGTTGTCAGTCAATCAGCCAAGTCAGCCCATCAGCCCATCAGCTGATCAGTTAGTCATCTCTGTCAGTCACATCAGTTGGTCAGTTGGTCAGTCAGTCAGCTGTGTCAGGTTTGTCAATTTGTCAGCTAGATAGTTAGTCAGTCAACCAGTCCATTCAATAAATTAGCTTATCAGCTTGTCAGCAAATCAGTTCAGTCAGTCAGATCAATCTATCATTGATTAGGCCATTCAGGCCTGTCAGTCTGGTCATTAATTTCAATGACCCAGAAAAAATGTAGGTTTGCTGATGTACTTCTATAAGACCTTGTCGTACTTTTGACTTGATGCTCTCCTCGTACCTACCCGGTCCAAGCATAACACTTGGATTGTATGATTGTACACTAACTCAAATAGAACACACAGAGAGAATGATGTGATATGCCCCCAAGTCCTCTCCAAGTCATTTCAGCGCATTTAATGGTTACTGCATCAGCAAACCTACATTTTTTCTGAGTTATCAAAATCAATGACCTTTCTGTGTTGTCTGACATGACTGACAGCAGTACTATCAGTGCTTTCAGTCTCTCAGTTCATAAGTAATTCATTTCTATCAGCATCCTCAGGGCTATCAATATATCAGCTTGTCAATTAACCAGTGATATCAGTCCCATCAGTTCACCCAGTAAGTCAATTGATCATCTGGTCAGTCTTGTCAGTCTTGTCATCTCACCAGTCAGTCAGTCAACCAATCAGTCAGTCATATCAGTCTATCAGCCAGCCAGGTTGTCAGCCAATTCAGCCAATTCAGTCTATCAGGCCATCAGCTGGCCAGTTAGTCATTTCTGTCAGTCACATCAGTTGGTTAGTTGGTCAGTCAGTCAGGTTTATCAATGTTGCCAGTTTATCAGCTAGGTAGTTGGTTAGTCAACCAGTCCATTCAATATATTATTTTGTCAGCTGGTCAGTAAATCAGTTCAGTCAGTCAGGTCAATCTATCAGTGATCAGTCCATTCAGGCCTGTCAGTCTTGTCGTTGATCTCAATCACCCAGAAAAAATGTAGGTTTGCTGATGTGGCTAATCTAATCATATGTGCTTCTAAGTCCAAAGTTCCAATACTGTGACACTGTTCTACCACACAACTCTGGTTTTATGCAGCATCAAGATGTTGTCATCATTAGCTTCATGCATTTGATCTCATGTATACATGATGTTTCCTTTCAGACTTTGTAGTCAGTGGTGTACTAGTAGCCTAACATGAATGTCATAGTCTATAGATTGTCTGAGACACACTCAGCCTGAGTCAGCCAGTCACATAAACAAAGTTCACTTTACTTACACAACAGAGTCATGACTTGGTAACCTCTCTGTCTCAAGCTGACTCTTTGTGTCTACAGATTCTTGCTTTATATCATGGCATAAAAGAATACTCGCAAGTTCTCCTTGACCCTGTGTCTGGATTTGTGCCCAGAATTCTGCAACTATGTTGCAACCAGTGAATCCCTGCACCATTGCACTTGCACATGTGGGACAACATCTAAGATCCAACTCGACATTTTTGTAGTGGTAATCTATGTCAATGCAAAGATGTGTACATCCTGGTATATTTTAATGCAAATGGAGGATGGCCCCAAAGTTGCTGAGCAGCCACTGGTAAGTGAGCACAATTTATAATATTGGGACATGACACTCAACAGAGTGAACAGGTTTCCATTTATCAGAGAGACTTTGATCTATGTTAGCATCCACCCAAGCTGACTTTCTGCAAGGAGTGTTTAACCTTGCAATGAAGGTTATCACACTGTCAAATGAGCTAGACAAAGAGAGAAAAATACAGCTTGATAATTCCTGGACCCTGAAAGATCCAGGTCTCAATTCCTGGAATGTCCGGCAACACATCTATATGCTTTTAGGAAGGTTGATTATTAATCACCCCTGACCCCCTTTTTCTCACTTTTTTTCCTTCACATGCCTGCTAAGCCTTACCTTCCTTTCCCTTTTTCTGTGAGTCGTTTTCGTTTATTGTCTCAGACATCCATGAAGTCACAAATTCTAGAACGCCCCAAGAACGCTGACTTTACTGTTACTATATCCATCTCTCATCTCTCCCTTTCTTTGCGAGTCGTTTTCGTTCATTCTGTCTGGCTCACATCAGTGAAGTGACAACATCTAGAATGCCCGTACATCGAGTGTTCTTGTTGTCCTCGCTCCTGTAGCAATTGTGCGAGTTCTGGCAAGTGTTGCTGATGATCTGTTACGGGACATTCTTGCAATCGTAGTGGCTGCCAGCATACTGAACTTCGTGACCATCTGGACAGAATTGTTGAACCGTGCGGACTCGGAGTTCCGCAAATTTTGGGTATGAGAACAACAAACACTTGCTGTTACATAAATCTACAAGAGAATGATCTAGTGTTGATAGAAGGGAAAATCACGAAGTACCTCACCAAGGACAGCGAGAACATGTGGACCTTGAAACGCATACAAATGGAGCTCGCCGCAATATTACTTCTCCACTCTAACGATTATCAACAAAGCCAGGCAAGTAATGCTCATGAAATCAGGGGGTTGCACATTTAACACTTAGCACTTTTCACTTATTTGCCTGCCCATAAGTAAATGTATAGTAGTTCACTGTACCTCGTAATGAAGTTCGTTTGCATATGCAGCACCCATGCCCCAAATTTCTTCTGTACTAACTCAAACCTTGTTAGTGTGCAGACTGAAGTGCCCTTCGCAGAATAGAATATACAGGCCTCTTTATTTCAAAAGTAGCTACATGTACTGTGTGCATCATACACTCCATAGCTTGAGGGTCCAGGGGTTCCCAGAGGGCCGTTGAATATAGACATAGCTGCATGTTCTGTCACATCACTTCCTATAAAGGACAGGGCAACAACAAAGGGCAATACCGACAAAACGAATCTGCAGCTAAAGCCCAAGTGATCTGTAATTGTATGTGAAGAATATACTAATACTCTAGTTTTCTGTTTGATTATTCACTAGTACTTCAGTAATGAATGTAACTGCATGCTCTGTGTGTACTTTATTTAATTATTACACAGGGGTTGGAGTCCATACTCGGAGTTCATGTTCAATGCAGTCATGGAAGCCACTTCTGGTGACAGAAGCTCTTGTGTGCAGGGTGTACTTGGTGATACAAAGACCAAAGCCAGAAGAACAACTAGTAACTGAGCAGGATGAGCACAGGATGATTTGTGTGTATTGTCAGGATCCTCATTAATCAGTATATGTCTACTCAACTATAAATCAGCAAGGGAAGCTAGAGAATGCAACAAACTAGTGCTCATGTTACCAAAGGCATGCAAAAAATGATTGAGCATGCAATGATCATGAGTGTTGTCATCATCCATCAAAGTCATCAGGGAAATGCCTGCTGAACCTGTTTCCCCACCATTCCCCCCAGGAAAAATCCTTCCCTCCAAGCATGTTTGCTTGACAGATATCCCTTGCCCCATGCCTGACTAAATGAACTTTGGTCACGAAAAGTGTAGGGACACTGGAAAACTGTCCACATATTAGATCACAGAATGTTGGATCTCCCAGGTGGGTTGCAACATGTCATTATTGTGTTTGCAAACCATGAGATATATAGATATACATAGCTTGATCTGTGCATGGTCTCTTATAAATCAATTGGGAGTCAGCCTAAGTTTACTGATGCAAGTGGTGGTGGATGACTGTATAGGGATTTGTAATGACTATTGTGCTGTTTTGTATGATCATAAATTAGATTTTTCACATTTTTGACTAACCAATGTGTTGATATCTTAGATCAGACCATTGGCAAGGATACATAACATAGAGATAATGTGACCTACAAATTTATAACCTTATCAGAGCAGTGGATGTCTTGGAATTGTATGTTTTTCATAAATCTCCTATACCTGCGAAGATTTTCCCATGCTTACATAAGCAGAGAAGCGGACTACTAAATGGTGCCTGCTTACATAATCTCAAAAATGCACTCACAAAATCTTGCAAGATAATGTATTGGGTTGCTTACATAATCTGAAAAATGCACTTACAAAATCTTGCAAGATAGGTTGCAAAGTAATGTATCAGACTGCTTACATAATCTGAAAAATGTGCTGACAAAATTTTGCAAAATAGATTGCAAAGTAATGTATTGGGTAGCTTACATAATCTCAAAAATGCGCTGACAAGGTCTTGCAAATATTGCATAAACTTACTATAGTAAATCCTGCAAAGTGGGCTTGTGGTAGTTACCAGTATATCCTGCAAGATTCTACCAGGACCACCTGTGCTGCCAGCAAGGTAACAAGGGAAAGGCAAGAGTGAAGGAAAGGGGGTAAGGTGGCACAGAACACCGTAAGCATAGGAGTCAGTAGAGAAAAAAAGGAGAATTCACGGAACATCAGAATTCCCGAAAAAGGTGAGAGTTCGAAGCCGAACAATTTAGAAAAACAGACCTGGACCTTTCGGGTCCAGGAATTTGTCTTTTCCAATCACATCACATCACGACCATCCCATACCAGCAAGGTCTCGGGAGGCAAAAGCTGACCCTAGGAACATATAAGATGTCTTGCACAACAAAGCTCTACCAGTGGTATACACCAAAGCAACAATAATCTATGCCATCAACAAGCAAAGACAATACTATACTGTCACCAGCGCTGGTCCCTGCCATTACCATTACCATGGTTATCGTGTCCTCCACCCCCGTACCGTGGACCTCCCCCACCTCGTCCACGGCCACCACCACCATAACGGCCTATATGAATTGATTCAATATCAAGACTTGATTCAATGAGACGGTACACACTTCGGCCACCCCCTGTGCTGTACATCGCCATCTCCTCTAACTGAGGCGGGACATGAGCCTTCGCTTCTCGCAAGATGCTAATGAGTTCGCGAGCCGACTTCGAATTGTCGGTGGTGAAATACGTGTATGATGTGCCTTTCATACCCGCACGCTAACGACATGTGAGTTACCGAGAAAACACGTGCATGATACAGCCTACCCCTGTGCGACCAATGCGGTGGATATAATCCTCACAATTGTTCGGAAAATCATAATTCTGAAAAATCGTGTCAGGGAAACAACGAGGCAACGAGCGAGAAACGTACAATGACATAGCCAACATCCTTCACATCTTGGTGCAGACCAATGATCAAGTGATCGAAGGGTGCGACGAGGAAGGCGACGCAAAGCAAGTAAATGGACATGAAGCACATACAACATCAATAATCATACAATGAAAGGATTCAAGCGCTTCTGTGGGCAGGACACACCAGCAGGCGACACTGCAAGCTGACTCCACGGGGTAGAAACATCGTGGCCATGAAAACAGGGACTGGAAACATTGCCAAACCTTGCAGGTTGCTCGCGTTCACACGCGCGTAGTCCCAGTCGGAGCGCTTGGGGAAAAAAGAAACATACCTAGACCACGCGAAGCAACGTCGGTGGCAATCAAGATTGGGGATCGACCTGCCTTGAATTCCCCGAGGACCCAGTCACGTTCGCGCCTAAAGAAAATCAGTTTGACCCCAACCTGGAGAGCGAACAGGACTCACTGTTCTTTGTCTCCATGTATCGCTAACGCAGGCCAACCGTCTTGCCTCAAATATTTCGTGATGTCGTCGGCCACCCTTTTGGTGCCTACGAAGATTAGAACCTTGGCATTTTCAGAGCTAATTTGATCCAGGTGCTTGATCAATTTTGCCCGCTTCTCGAATTCGCTGCAGACCTCGACAATTTGCTGGATGTTGTGGTTGGCGGTCAACTCCATGGAACCAATGTTGACCTGAATCATATCCTTCAAGAAGTCCTATGAATCATTTCGTTAGTAACGCGCGGTAGCTATTCAAAAGGAAGAGCAAACATTTGCCAACTTTTGCACGTCTTTCGGCCACGTCGCGCTGAACATCAGAGTCTGGCGATCTGGGCGGATTTGAGAAACAATCTTCCTGATCTGAGGCTCAAATCCCATATCCAGCATGCGATCGGCCTCATCCATCACCAGATAAGTGACACGCCGAAGATTCGTCTTCTGTGTCTCCAGCATATCAATGAGACGGCCAGGAGTGGCGATTACGATCTCGACCCCGCGTTGCAAATCACGAATTTGAGGTCCTTTAGGAGCACCTCCGTAGATAGCAGTGTTGCGGATGCGTGAACTCGACCTACAACGATTTTCATGTTTGAATCAGACACAGTTTTAACAGTTTTACTCACCCAAACTTTGTACATTCTTGCTGGATTTGCACCGCAAGTTCACGAGTGGGAGCCAACACAAGGGCGATAGGCCCATCGCCAGGGGCCAGCAAAGGTTGACTGCACGGATAAGCGCAAGTCGGCAATTGAGTAATGTGTACTCACGCGTTGATGTGGAGCATGGCCGGAAGTGCAAAGGAAATTGTCTTTCCACTTCCAGTCTGTGCAATTGCTACGACGTCTCTGCCACTCAATGCCATCGGCCACGCCTGGCACTGGATTGGTGTTGGAGCAGTGAAGCCCTGAGCGTGAATGGAGGACAAGATGTACTCCGGAAAACCAGCTTCATCGAAGTTTCGCACTGGCCTTGGGACTCCGCGCCCTTGAATCTAGAAGAAAAAAAAAAAAAAAAAAAAGATTCAAAAAAGTACACCGGTACCTCAACGTGTACTCTTACCTTGATGTCTTGGGTCCGCTTAAACTCTTCGACCTCGCGCTCGCTGAGAGTTGAGATCCGTTTGTCTTCCACGTAGAAATTCTTCTCGAAGCGTTCCAGCTTCTGCGAGGACCAGTCGATAGAGCGTAGACTACCTCCCAAATTACTCATCCGGTCGTCAGATCCTCCTCCCCAACCCCCACCACCGTGGCTACCGTGTCCCCCACCATAGCCGCCACCACCATAAGAACCACCGTAACCATTGCTATGACTCTGAGGGCCCAAGAAGTGAGTCAGTTACTCACTAGAGCGATTAACGACACACCATTGTCCGAACAATTCTAGGAGAACGACAAAAAAATTGATGAGGTGCAGAAACAGCAAGTATGACTCGAAGTCGAAGTCGAAGTCGAAGTCGTGGTGAAAGGTAGGACCCGACAGTGCCACACTGAAGAAAAGAAAGATGGCAAATATACACATATAAATTACATAATCCGAATCAAAGCCATTATGTAATTCACCAATGCCTTGGGCGATTATCAGGATTCACAACACTACCATAGTATAGTAGGATCAGGGTATCATAATAGCAAATCGTACATGAGATGATAACATTGCTACCTTTCCGACGAAACTGAGATAACGCAAGACGTGCAATCATCGAGTGACATACAGATAAGATGGAATCTCACATAACCGTGCATGGTTTGCGAAACCGGGTCGGTTTCTTGCATGAAGGATCGTCAGGATGCCGTGCGAGCATTTGCTTCACAAGGCCTTGGAACACATCGGAAATGTGCCAGTTACGCTTGGCTGACGTCTCGTAAAAGGGAATACCCCAGCGCGCCACCAACGACTGAATCGTACTGCGAGAAACCTCTCGTTCAGCGACTAAATCTAGCTTGGTGCCAACGACGACGATAGGAATTGTCTGCATACCATCAATTTTCAGTTCTCGACTATAGCACCACGATGGAAGATGTACTTACAATGTCACCACCCTTTATATGATAGATCTGCTGGCGGAGATTATTCACCTCGCGGAGGCTTGCTTCTTGAGTAAGACTTGGGGACAGATAAGTGATAAAACGAAACAGAAGACAAAGATGATACCTGAAAACTAATACAAAGCCTTGGCCGGACTAACAAATCATGAACGATGAGCATGAGTAACACGACCGTTTCAAAGAAGGAAATGTCTACCTTGATGTAGAATTCATTAAGTGCGGTAAACTGTTCGGCGCCCGCAGTATCCAGCACTTCGAGCTGAGCGACAAGTATAAGAACATGATTCCCAAGGGACTCGGATCTGGCTGGGGTAGAACACACACGAGCTCACCGAAGCCTTGACACCATCGACGTCGAGTATACGTCTGTAAGCTTCTATAGTGATGGTCAGCGTAAAGATCAGATTGGCGGATTATAGCAAGGGCTACCTTCTATTGTTGGATCATAAGTCTCGAGGAAGACATCTTGTACGAATCGGACTGTCAGAGCTGATTTCCCTACCCCGCCAGCTGGGGCCAAAAAAATCATTGCTTGTATGATCGACCTACAAAGCAACAGTATGATGTACTCACCACCAAGCACAACAACGTTAAAATGCCTCATGCCGCGCGTCATCGATCCAGATGAACGAGTATTGGATGGGAGAATGCAATGAGAGGGGCGGCCAAGTGTGGGAAGTATGAAAGGACAGGCAGTGTCGTGCACAGAAGTGGGCTTGATTTAGAGTCCCCACTAGGCAATAGCAAAGCGGCGAAGAATTAACAGTGCAAGCATGATGGCGATGACCAAACTGACCTAACCGCCAATGAAGCCACAGACACGCGGAGACGTGTCTGGCCGCTTAGTAGAGTGGCGTAAAAGATCAAGGGTCCTCGATTGAAACGTTGACCGAGTTTTGATAATCCGCTCCTTAGAGCCTGCTAATTCGGTGGTGCCAAGTGATCAGAGCGTTGCCGGCAAGAAGTCGTGGCTTGTTATTATGTAATTAGCCAGCCCCAACTTGCAACTTGCAACTTGGTATTTCTGTATGCCTCGCCCACGCGTCTTCTTTAACTTTTCAATCGATTCTGATCCTGCAGGACGGTGCGACATCTCCACGGGTGATATGCGAAGCATCCTCACATTATTTCAGAGTTATCTTCGAGCTATTCAACGATACAGCCCCAAAGACTGCAGAAAAGTAAGCTGCGGCTCAACTTTCCAAAGATGAACTAGAGCTGAGATCTCAGTTTCCGAGCACTATGCACAGGGGAGAAGGGATTATCTGTTGTCTCGGAGCGTCCACTCTATTACAAGAACAGTATCATCCACCGGTCTATCGATAATTTCATGATTCAGGGAGGAGGTCTGTCTTTAGCCACGGTCGTGTTACTCGCTACTTATCGTTACCACAGACTTTACAAAGCACAATGGCACCGGAGGGGAATCAATCTATGGCGGCCACTTTCCTGACGAAGATCTCTCTAGACCTCTCGACTCAGAAGGGTGTGTATCAAGCATCATTCCTCGCACACAATGGCTCTTTAACGTTCTATTCTAGACTGTTGTGCATGGCAAATCGTGGACCTGATACCAATGGATCACAATTTTTTATCACACTGAAAGATTGTCCTCACTTGAACGGTAATACCTTCAATTTCAGTTGGTCCCCACGTCACTAAGAAAACACCAGGTAAACATGTCGTCTTCGGAAAGGTTATCAGGGGTTTTGAAGATGTGGTGAAAAGCCTGGCGCAAGTGCCCGTAGATGCAAAGGATCGACCGCAATTACCAATTGTGATCTCAAATTGCGGTGAACTTGAGCTAAGAAAGCCAAAGCCGGCGGAGCAAACGAAACGTATGTCGCTGTTTCTTTCAACCAAACGTCACGAATCATTTAAGTTTATGTAGGAGAAAATGCCAAAAATCGCAAGCGCGATGATAGCCGCTCCCGATCACCTAGTGCACACCGCGAGCGTCGCCGCAAGAAGTCGAAAATGCAGATTTCCAAACCAGAACCCGAGCGTGAGGATTCTCGAGGGTTGGAAGGAAACCCCATTCCACAAGAGACAGAGGAAGAATATGATGCCCGTCTGGAACGTGAAGAACAAGAACAGACAGCAAAAGCTAAACTCAAAGAGCTGGAGCGCATCCGACGAATATGCGAGAAGACGGATTCGACCCCAGGAGTCCGTTTCAAAGGTATGTTGAAATTCGCTGTCGGTTTACAACACTAATTTGCGCTGTAGGCCGTGGACGCATGAAGTTTGTTGATCCAGAGCTACACCACCGACAATAGCCACGTGCCATCGTATATATAGTGTGAGAGTTGTTGTCTCGTGCCACTTGAACATATGATATCCTACAATGAGAACCCACGCACTCATACGATCTGTGTGAAGAGCCATGACATTCCGATACGATAGGGAAGAAAATGTGTCTAGCTAGACATCTCGAGCACCTCATTAGTAACATTGTCCACCGCAGATAGCGTGTCCTCCTTCATAGCCTCCTGATCATCAATCTTTCCGACAGCAGTTGTTTTTCCACCAGCAGCATTCGCAAAACTAAATGACGGCCTGATGGTGGAAGGAGCAAACGAGGCGGAAGGTCCAGGGGCAGAAACAGTGGGGGTGGAAGTTGGTGACGCTTTGGTCAGATGCGTGGATCCTCGTTCAGTAGCCTGCCGAGAGTTTGTGCGCGACATTGGGAGCTGGGGAGCCCGATCCTTGGCGAGCTCCATGCGGGCAGTGATTTCACGTTCCTTCGTAGAGATATCAACTGGTCTACAACATGTCAAATGATGAGCGTCCATTGGGAGTGATGAACTAACTTTGCAGCACCAAACGGGTTTGGTTTCGGGGCATTAGGAGCTAACTTCGGAGATGATAGAGGGGATGGGTTCGTAGAACCTGTGGAACCCGTGGATGAACGGGGCAATAATTCGAGCCTTTTGCGACCAATTTGAGGTGTTGGAGGTGTAGAGTCGCTTGCTGTGGGGCGAGCGAATCAACTAAATGTATCGTCAGACACGCGGTACTTACGAGAAGTGCCGCCAAGGGCTTTCCGCGCACGCCAGTCGCCATCGTCAGGGGCATCCCGTGCGTGAACGGACTCGTATTTACTCCTTACGCTACCAGACTTGCCAGATTCTTCAGGCGCTGAAGGCTTGAATTTACCCCCGATGGTCCAGTGCTCTTCTCTATCGGCAACACCGACCTGGCCCTCCGTGATAGAGAAACCCGAGCCCTTCCGGCGAGGTGCTTCCGGCTCAATCACTGTTGATAACCGTGATGATCTCCAGTCGTTGGCTTCATCAGACATTGTTGATGATGGCAGTGGACGTTCTCCTGGCTGACCGTCAAGGCGGCGCCGTGAAGACTCACGAGAATCTCCAAAAGATGGAAGGGGGCCCTCCCTACGCCAGTTGCCAGAAAATTTGGAATCATCGTCCAGAACAGCACCGCCGAAACCAGGCTTTTCCTTCGCTGTTGGGGAAGTAAGGCTACCTGCAAACGCAAAATGGACGAAGACTCACGGGGCTCAGCAACGCTCACCCGAATAGTACGGCTTGATAGACTCTACCAAGAGCGTCAACAAGTGTATGTATTCAAAAGAATTGGAAAAACTAACAGATCCTGTCCTTGAGAGTGCATCTTTCAAGGCATCTAATTCCGCAAATTCGACGTAACCAAAACCCTTGGGTTTGTCCTCGCGGTCTTTGATTATTTTGATGGACTTGGTCTGCGTGTATCTTAGATATTGCAGGCCCCGACGAAGTAAAGCACGAACCTGAAGAGGACTGAAGAAACTGGCCAATTCATTTTCATTGATATCGAAGGCGAGATTTCCGATAAATGCAGTAAAAGGTGGATGAGATGGCAATGGGACATCTTCTCTCGGAGGGTACGGACGATCGACTGGGAAAAGGTGTGAATCAGAATGACACGGACAAATTTCGGACGAAACATACATCGAGAGGACCCAAAGTCATCACGCCTGCCAAAGCGATCACCAGAGCGTAGGTCATCGTCCGTCTTAATCGAGGCTGGGTGTGGTTTACAGGGTAAGGCAGTGCAGCCAGTGATGTATGAAGATCTTACGGGCTGTTGGGAGAGAATCCATTTCATCTGCCCATGAGCCGAGAGCTGTTTGCGAGATCAATGGGGGGAAGCGAAAGTGTACGAAAATTTATGCGCACTGCTATCGCCGAGGAACTCGTTGAGAGACATCTTGGATGCCTTTGGCTTTTTGGGCGCTATTCTGGGTGAGTTGCATAGTTTTGGAGAGGTCGAAAAGCGTACCCATGGCTGCTGAAGCTTTTGTGAGTGTATTGGACGCTGGCTGTTCGCTGAAATTCTAGTCAGAGGAGCTGTCGAGGGAAATTACGTCGCTTGGGAGATATTTATTCTCACGGGTATCCACCCTCATTCTAGCGATCATGATCCTCCTCGAAGTAAGGCGGGATTTCACCTCCACCAGCCAAGCTAACATGACACTAGTCTCACAATGTTATCATACAAACAACCTTGGCAGATAAAGTCGCCAAGTACGTCCGTAATCTATACATTGCCATGGTCATCGTTCTCATTGATGACGTACAAGACCCTCATCTCTCGATGTCCTGTTCGTAGATTTCGACGGTGTAAGATTCCACTTGTCGACGCCAGACAAAAAGACGGTGGTGCAGCTTTCGATGAACATCCGCTGCTGGGACGAGCTCGTAGCGTACGGTGCACTGGACGTGCTCCAACGAGCATACGGGACCCTGATCAAGGCCCAAACGGAAGCCGAATACCATATCAGTCTTGATATTGACCTTGAACAGCTCCCGAGCGATGAAGGTGTGTGTTCAGTATCGGCTGCGAATCCGGCTAATCAGCCGCAGCGAGTCGGGATGCATTGATCAAATCTATCGCTCTTTTAAAGCGGAATGCCCTCGCGGCCCCATTTGAGCTGGCATTCCGTCAACAAAAGGACTTGGAGGCTTCGGGAGGCGCTCTCGGAGACCTGATGCAGATCCATTATCGTGACGAAGAGGCTATATACATTCGAGCATCGCCTGATCGAGTGACAGTGATATTCTCAACCGTCTTCCGAGAGGAAACAGACAGAATATTTGGTAAAGTGTTTTTACAGGTGAGTTAGTCACGCTGGATTCGACAGCAGAGTTTCGTGACGTCGCCATCAGGAATTCGTTGATGCTCGACGTCAGCCTAGCATTCAAAATGCACCCCAAGTACTTTATACTAATCGTGATCCGCCCCTCGAAATCCGAGACGTGCCCGGTCTCCGTAATTCTGAAGACATCGGATATGTCACCTTTGTACTCTTTCCCCGCCACTTTTCCAAGCCCGATGTATCATACGATACGATCTCGCACATTCAGTTGTTTCGCGACTACCTCCACTACCACATCAAATGTTGCAAAGCCTACATGCATTCGCGCATGCGTCATCGTGCAGCGGAATTCCAGAAGATCCTCAATCGCGCCAAGACAGAGGTTGCAGCTAGTACAGAAAGGAAGACTGTTACGTGAGTTCACTCCATAAGATTGGGATCCTGCGCTGTCCTGACGCGAATTTATGTAGTGGCAGAACTATGGTAGTTCGGTAGGTAGAGAGTGTATGGATACGCGCTTTCTCACGCCACGGCGGCGGTTTTGTAATGAACGTAACTTTGGAACTGCTTCAGTAACATCAGTCCAATGGATGTTGCGACTGCATCCAGCGAAGAGGTTGGGACACCAGATTCAATCCGCATAACCAGACAGGGGAAATTTCGTGTTTGGGTCAAGAAGGCGCTGGATTTTTTCGAAGTGCGTCCATTGCTCACGCGACACAAAGCATCCCAACGCCAGTACAGAGCCATCCAGACAAACCACTCGTTCTTTACTCGGCGCCGGCAAATGTCTCGGCATCCACTATTGCGCGTCTTGTCTCCGCCGTCGAGATCATCAAGCGTGAGTACTTGAAAGGACGAGACGTGTCCGCGGGCGATGCTTCCGGGCTGCACCAATACAACCAGCTCCTATTCGAGCAGCAGGGTAGCATTCCGGTGGAGAGCGAAGACCGAAGGGACGCGCTACACCTCGCGCTCAGTGGTCATTCACAGTGCGTGACACGCTGCTGTTGACAGGATCACTGATTCGAACAGTGGTGTATAGCGTGAAACAGACGTTTGCGCCCCAGATGAAGATCACACTGTCTACCAAGGCGGTCATGGGCAGCCACGAGAAACGAGAGACGTGAGTTGTACTGACGGATTCGAAGAGATCCAGCTGAGGACGGTACAGATACCAAACGCCTGCGATCCGTCGGATGTCCAAGGGAGCAAGGGCGAGGATGCGAAAGCGGACGAGGAAGCAGGGCGAAAATGGCGAGGGAAAGTAGATTTTGTGTCGAAACTTGCCTCGATATGGTATATGTATGACGTAAGATTAGCAGTGGAAAATTGCAAAAGGGGGGTTGTTGGAACTTGCTCAGGTCGACTGACTACGGTACTGCAAGTTGTCATTTTATTACAGCGAGCCAGTCTCAGCAGTCTAGTCGAGTTTCTTCACTCAGAGACTTGAGATTTGTTGCATTATCTTGCCTTATCGCAACTGCACCGATATTGCGTCCTGCAAGTCCCGCTTGGTCCAAGCCTGCCGGTAGATCTCCGACCTTTTCTATAACGGCTTGCTTGGCTGCGCGTATGCCTCGCCGCATCTCCACCCGCACCGTCACGTCCTCTGCGACCACTCATGCTCCCGCCGTCCCCCAACACCTAGAGACCCCTTACGACTCCAACATTCACCAGCTCCGTCGCCATTGGAAATGGGCTGCCTTTTCTCAATTCTTCTTCACGTTCAGTCCTCTTCTGGCCATGAGCGACGTTGCGCTCATCGTAAGTTCGTTTCTCGTTGCGTCTGCTCGGTACTTATCACCACCTCTTCCCTTGTCTATAGGACGTCGAAAACGATCTCGTTCACTCCACGAACCGGGTTCTCTCCCGCATTATGCAACGCTTGCTCATAACTCTCACTCAGGATAGGAAGATAACGTGAGTAGCCTCTCATCACATGTCGTTTCCATTTCGCACAACCTCCATTGATGTCCACGTCCAGCCCTGACAGCTGGCAGAATGTATTACGACGCCAGTACCAGAGGAGGGACCCGGAAGCTAGCCCCATTGGCCTCATGTCCCGTTCGAAGCATTTCGTTGTAGAGTCCTCTCGAGCATCCACGGCACCCCCGGGCACTCTCTCTGAAGCACCTATCGACGAACCGGAACCTGAGAATGAACCCTTGGAACCCGATCACCCTACTTCTGCAGTCTCTTCGCCCGACAACGTAGCCGAAGGTTCGGTAGGAGATCGAGAGCACATTTCTGTTGCAAAGGTTGAGGAAGATGATTCATCTTCTGAAGTACTAGAGACACCGGAGAAACAGGTTGATTGGTTAGATCTTTCGATGCTTGCGAAGCTCGAGTCTTTGCATACCTTGGCGGAATGGCAATTCCAGAATCCACTTCGAGTTCGCCAACAAATGAAAACTGATGACGAACAAGCCACATGGGTACGTCGCAAAACCTCCGTTTTCCGTCTTCTCGTCTCTGACCGCTATCTTGTTTTCGTAAAATATAGCGCATCGAACCCATTGGATACGATTCCAAGGGAAATGCATATTGGTTAATTGGTAGTACCCAGATGTGATGTCTCATTGACAATCCCAATTAATATCGTGAGCAGGTGACCGGCTTTGGATCCAGCGAGAACCACCAAAACCTGACTTGAAGCGGAAGCGGAAGCGGGAACCAGGTGGAAACTCCAGGGATGCCAATAAGGAGCAGCCGCAGTCCGTAGTGAAACGTCAGCGGATGGATCGAAACTCGAGAGCCCTCGGGCGATCACCTGTTACAAGCTCCACTCGCAGCAAGGCACAATCTCAACCTTCTTCAAGTCCTAGAGGGGGACGTGCTGCGAAAACGCGGGCAAATCAAAGACTGGATGCGCAAGCAAGGGATCTCGCCGAGTTTCGGCGCCAAATGACAAGTTCTCGCACTAGGACTACATCAATGACCCCTCGCAAGCCCACTGGCATAAGGGTCAGCGCGCGATTGCGAGGCACAGTAGCCGAAGAGGATGCGTGGCAAGAGGTTCCCGACGAATGGTTGGCTGGGAGCGATACCCATAGAGGCTATGCCAAGGGTCCACCTTCTAGTCTGTTACCTTCCGGCAAGCAAAGGATGAAGACTGGTTTAGAGAGCGATGATAGCTCGATCAGTGAACTCACCGAACTCAGTGACGGTGAGGACGGTGCGGTGGGGTTGGAACGAGACATGAGCGAGGAGCCGGTGGATGCGGCAGGGAAGGACCCAGATGTGGAAGTCGAGGTTCGGCGGGACGAGGTGGCTATGTTAGTCGACCCACCCATAACGCCACCCCTTCCTGACAACTTCGTCGAGTGGGAAACGGTTAGTATGACCTGGCTTATTGAATTTTTCAACCACTGAACCGTCCGAACAGATATGTGTGACTCTCGAAGAGTGGGAAAATATTGGACAACAGTTCGAGAAAGCACCGCATTATGCTGAGAAGGCACTTCACAAAGTATTGTCACAGAACATAGCACCTATGATTACCGCTGAACTCAGGGTATGTTTTATTTATCTTCCAGCTCGATATACCCTTCCTTACCTCCTTCAAGGAAGTCGAGAAGAAACGACGGATAGAAGAGGCTGTCGTACATCGTAAACGTTCCTCCAGGATAGCCATGAAGGAGATCGGAAAGGAAGAAGAACGTGCAGCGATAAGAAAACGTCTCGAGGAGGAAGAAAAGATGGGCCGAGCAAGAAGACTGGAAGCTCGTCAGCAGAGAGACCAGGTGGGAAGGCTGAAAAGGGAGAGTGCACGAGAGACGCGTCGGAGGGAACGCGAGCTTCGGGAGCAATCTGCTGAGGCAGACTCAAAGTTCGGTTATTGTCAATGTTCTACATTTGATATTCTGACTGCAGCTTGTAGACCCGACGCTCCTGCAGACACTGTCCGGGAAGGGACAAGCTCCATCTTGTTAACGGCCGGACAAAGTAAGGCTACGACCGTTGCCCCGATTAACGGTACAGGCAGTGGGTCTCGTAGTCCCGTTGAAAATTGGGAGCTTCATTGTGAGGTTTGTGGACGAAAGGGAATCAATCAAGTGGGTTTCTCTCTGTTACACTCGAACTTATTCCTGACATCACACCTTCATAGGACGACGGTGTCCCCCTATTGTGTTGTGGTATGTGCGGAAAGTGGCAACATATTGTTTGCCACGACCGGCAAGACGCATTGGCCGGACATCCGAAGCGGAATTGGGATGCTGAGGATTTTATTTGTCGACAATGTCGTCTAATAACTTCCAAGAGCTTGTCACCCAGTCACCCTGCCAGCTTCCTTTCGCCCGGAGTGAACAGCGAGAGAGGACAATTTTCCGGTACTCAAGCAATTTACGGCCTACCGTCAAATCATCCCGGAAACTATCCCAACAATGGTTACTATCAGAATTCGCCCTCCGATGCAAGATACCCGCACGATCATCCTGACATCCAAACAACTGTTCCTCTTTCTTCCCCTTCGTCCCATTCCTATACTCCACGAACCCGACCGACAGGCGTCACATTTGCACATTATCAGCCCCAGCGAGGCGGGTTTTCAACCTCTCGACCGACATACTCAGTGCAGGATGCCAGTTCTCAGCACGCACGATATACTATTACACCCCATACAGTCTCAACAAATGGAATAGCTCCATACCCACCTACGCTTCACGTGAGTCCTCAATCAGCGTTTCCACACAAGTACGCATCTTACGTTCGGTTGTCTCCAGACGCAAACTATATCCCCCTCACCCGCTGGTTCCCACGAACAATGGTTCTCATCTTCGGCGTATCCCCGCACCACCAATTCGTACCCAATAAACGGTGGAGCACCTCTTCATGCGCAGGGGGTTCAGCCATATTACAATGGACACGCCCATACATCATACTCTCATATGCGGGGAGCAATTAATTCGACCGTGCTGGGACATTATGCTGGGCCCCAACATGTCCCATCTTACCAGCATAGTAAATAGCGATCAACTCCATACCGTTTGTGGTTCATTGTTGTTCTTTATCTCCACAGTTAACGAATGATATTGTGGACACACTGTTATATACAATGTAGAACACGGGTAATGTGGAGTAGGAATAATCTATCGAATTGTTTCATACATCTTGAATGCAGGGGACGTGAACGGGAATGGATCATCATCTGTAACATTGTCCCTGACGAGTCTCAAGCAATCAGGCTTGTGACTCGACGAGCTGGGTAACGAATTTACGCACTCGATAGGCCCAAGGATTTTCAGCCCACGGATATGAGTGTCTTTGCCACTCATGTGGTTTGCTACAACGATGATTTGTAGTACGTAGCCATGGACCGGTTTGCTGGAGAACAACAAGCCAAGTAAAGCAACAACTGTTCAGTAAACGGTTCGAGAAACCCACTAGGTGGTTCCGTCTTCACTTAGTTCTGACGACACATCAAAGGTGATCCAGCCGTCGGGTTTGTCGAGGGTTGCCACTCGAACGTCTTGGAGATCGCTCGGACCAGTTCCGGCACGAATCGCCAACGTCGATGGCGTGTAAGAGTCATCTTGCGGCCAACTGAGATATATACTGATTTTCTGAATGGACGCCACGCGTCATCAGATCTTTCAAGACAGTACGGAATCTAGATGGGTATTCGAACCGACCTGAATCGCAACTTTGCGAGGGAATTCTATAGTGATAAAGTGAGGCTGGGGACCATCGGAACTAGCTCGATTGAAGTTCGTTGAATATGCAGTGATTGAATCACGAGTGGAGAAAGGACTGACTGCCAAAAAGTATCTGGATCGCCATCTCTCAGGCACTCGGTCCCAAAACCGAACTTGTATGAGGAAACGGACCACTTGGCAATACGACCAATATCTGGCCAGGGAAGGATGGGTGGTACACGAGCTGGAATGTGTCAGTCTGTGGATAATCGTCGGAGTGGCAGCTCACTTTGATGCATGATGGGCATGCCGTCCTTGGGCATATTGGCTGAAGCAGATGGTGCGGGATTGGCGGCATTCTGTACTACGTCGTTGCGTGTGTTACCAGCGAGTGCCGTCATACTGGCTAGTCGTGAAGATCGGGAGTCGCAGTCAATTCGGACTCTGGCCGAGCCCGTTACCCTTCTGCCTCTGAGTTTATTCAGTGTTTGTCTAGGAGTCTTTCAGAACTTCAGAAGTAGTACTCCAGTCAATTACGATGGGCTCGGACACAACCAACTTACCTGGCATGATGATGGAGGACGCAAGTCGGTTGCCAAGACTGGCCCATATTGACGATTACCCTCGTTATGGCCGACAAATGATCCTGGACAACTTCGGGCTACAAGGTCCTTGACATCCTTTCTTACGCTGTCCAGGTATTCAGGCGCTCCCAGGTCAAATCAAGCTTCAACGTGCATCGGTAGCCGTAGTTGGTGCGGGGGGTCTTGGATGCCCTGCACTCCAGTACCTTGCCGCTGCTGGTGTTGGCAAGCATTTCCTCTCCGTCGCGTTATCAGCGTAATTACCAGCTGGAACCAGGACGAATCGCCATCATTGATCACGATACAGTCGAACTCTCCAACATACAGAGGCAGGTACTCCACAACGAAGAGACGATCGGCATGTCCAAAGTACTTTCTGCGGCAGCTGCTATCAAAAAGTGAGTGGCTACATGCTCGTTTTCTTTCTTCATTCAAGACGCGATTTGTCCTAGAACCAACTCGACGATTCGAGTTGAACCCATCTGCGAGGCGATAGAGTCGTCCAACGCGATGGCGCTCTTGCAGCCATATGATTTAATTCTGGATTGTACAGACAATGTACCGACGAGGTATCTTCTGTCTGACACCGCCGTTCGACTCGGAAGACCTCTAGTCAGTGGTGCCGCTCAAAAATACGAAGGCCAACTTTGTATCTACAACTTTGGCGAGTCGGGACCCTGTTACCGTTGCATATTCCCAAAACCTCCTGCTCCAGAGATGTCTGGGAGTTGCGAAGAGATGGGCATCTTGGGTGCTGTTACTGGTGTCATTGGGGTCATGCAAGCATTGGAGGCCATCAAGATCCTCACCGGTCTGCATGGTGTGTACGATGCTTTTGAGAGTCGTTCCTCTGAGATAAGCTACTAGCACAGACGGAAAGCCCACCCTGATGTTATTTTCTGCTTTGTCGATGGCACCGTTCCGGACCATCAAGCTAAGGGAAAGGAAACCGACATGTGCTGCCTGTGGGATAGAGGGACAACAACTTGGTGCTATTCATGAGACCGACTACATTGCATTTTGTGGGGGACCCCGCCCTGATTGGGAAGCGAAGGGTTTATTTTCAGGAAACCCTGGTCACCGCATCTCTGCTCAAGTGAGGTGTTCAACTTTGCCCTACACGTACTCTCAATTCTTTTCAGGAGTTACGAATAAGGCTGGAATCGCAGGAACAATGCGTGTTGCTTGACGTTCGTCCCAAGACTGAATTTGGCATATGCCATTTACCGGGGTCATCGAGTAAGGTCGACTACATTCATCTCTCTCCATCCCTTACAGATCTCGAATAGGTGTTCCGCTGTTACAGCTACTCGCAGATCCTCCTGCATACGTACCATCGAATGTCACCGCAAAGATTGTGGTGTTGTGTCGACTCGGAAATGACTCGCAAATTGCGGCAGAAGCACTTCGCGAATTAAATCCGTTATTCGATGTGAGGGACGTTATCGGAGGGTTGCGTGCATGGGCAAAACATGTGGATCCACAATTTCCAGTTTATTGAGACAAGTTAAAACAACGATGCGGTCATTAAAGTACATACAAGTGAGGGTGAATCACAAAGATACATCGATACTTGTGTGATGACAACGAAACACGGCTTACTTCTCTATAGGCCATCCTTGAGTTACTGCGACACGACCACAAGAATCTGCTTACTCAAACCAGCTTTGAACCACTTGGGTATCTTCTTCTCTGAGCCGGTGCTTTGCGAACCTCGACTCGACGATGCCTCTGACTTTGGGACTGCCTCTGGCACCTCGAAAACAGGTGGCCTTGGTAGTTCTATTGCTTGCGCCGCAATAGTCGACAACAATGGCGCCGGCACATCGCTCTCTAGTTTCGATCAACATAACTGCATCGTGCGAGTTCAAGAGACGCACTGTTTAGAGACTCGTCCTCGAATCTAAGTAGAAGCACGGAGGATGGCGCCAATTGAAGCTCGGCTAGAGTCAAGTCCCTGACCTTTGGATCAGAAACTTTGAGATCGCGTTTAGGGGGTGACTGATCTAGAACCAACAACATGGATGAGGACAGATTGAAAGCGAGATAAAGTTCACCGACATAATATGAACTTGATCGGTTTCACATCATCACGGAGAGACGCGCGAACAAACGCATATACTGAACGAATCTTTTCCGACGACGGAAACGCTTTCTCTAGTTGGGTACGATCGCTAAATCTGATACGAATCGTTGTCTGCTGGATCTCAGCTCAAACGACACACACACGAGACAAAAAAGCTGACATTTGGCCATCTATCCCTTTTCGCTTTCTCTGCTGCGTCCCTTGTGGCCCGTAACTGTAAAGGAGCATTGACCAAGACTCGTGTACGTGCAGTTAAAGTCGCTTGCGAGGCCTTGAGATCGGCTGTTGTTGGCGTGAAATACGACTCTGGCAATTCTTTCACTGCAAATATACAGAGTGAGTGCCAGCAAGACACGATCCAGGCCCCATGAACGCACGTTGAGAGCCACTGGGAGAAGTAGGTGCTTTGTATACCTTGAAGTCTGACGGTTCAACCACAAGGGGAGCGTCGTTCCCGGGAGACAGTGCGGGAGGGGTATCAGACATTGAAATGAATTTGTTCTGTGTATAAGAGCTATGGAGTGACTTATCAACAAGATGTTATTGCTACGGGGGGACGCCACACGAACAGACGGTCTCGTTGCGTGAAATCCAACAAATGCGGCTGATTTACCGTCTAGAAAGCTGGATTGAACGCGTGAGTACTTGGAATAAGAAAGAGCATCGAGGAGAGAAGATCAGGAAAATGAAAGCTGTCTCAGCTCACGGACCTCAGGGTGAGCCGGCAAGCCCACCTTTTGGAACAAGGCCCATGAATCGAACGCAAATTACATGAGTTGCATCATGAATCTGTATAGCATGATAAAACAGTGTCAATACTCACGAAATGGAGTGCTTTGAATCTATCTGGTAGTCCAATGAAGATGACGGTAGCACGCAAACTGTTTCAATTTACGCCTGTTTGACGAAGGCGTATGTAGTGAAAGGTTACCTCAACCTCACAGATACTATGCCCGATAATCATCATCACCACCACAACGAAGGCTGCGGTCATGAAAGCCATGATCATGATCATGACCACGACAGCGGAGACCTGGGTCCCAACGACAATCTGTTCCCTCATATCGACCGTCCCCACGTTGTTGCTCTGAATGCGGTAGGACCAGGAGCCAGCGTCATTAAGCCATGGCACGCGCGTATGAATGAACAAGTGGTACGCGACAACAAAAGTCCCATCCTATGCTTGTCCATTAAGACCAGCGCAGTATTTGGAATCAGACGCAGACGAACAATTGTGAGCTAGGTTCCATCCCATGTCGGATCTTAGCCTACTGTAACTGGTCCCTGAATGGGGCTCCTACACTGAAGAATCATTCGCGTTCCGTTTACTGGCTCCGTCAAGCTGCGGTCTCTCCTTCTCAAAGCCGGTCCCGGTGATCAGACTCCGCAGAAGATTGCACTGGTGCGTGTTCCTCACATTCAAGTGCACAACGTTCTGTATATGCCAACCTCTTTCGATTTTCGGTTCAAGTTTGCAAATGAACCGAGCTTGGACTTTGATGATGTTTCGGATAAGAGTCCAGCGCAGGAGTTTGAAGTCGCAGTTGGGCGAGAGGTGGGCGAATATGCTGTCAGGCATGTTTGATCCAACGACCTAGTTGTGGCTTGAATGATATCGCTAACTGCTATCATTGATAGGGCGACAAAATTTACTAATGTCACCTCCGTGACCTTGTTCATCCCATCAAATCAAGGAGCCGACACGACTCGAGTGTACTATATCGGATTCCTAGGACAGTGGACTCAAGTACGCTGAATCTTGTTACTGAAGTGTACTAGCTTTGACCAACCATCTGGTTCTAGCGAAAGAGTAATCCTGTCATAACTGTATATGAAGCACAAGCTAATATAGCGGACCACGACAAGGTTCAAGGAACTGAGGGTGCCTTCAGCACACCCCACACATAGTAGGGTATTAGTACAATGTTCGATAAGCAATGCATGTGTAAGGTAGTGAAGTTGTACAATAGTAACCATGGATGGCAGTCAATCAGGCCTCAGGATCGAGCGAGGATATATGGGTGAATCGGGTGGCACAAGCTTATGGGCATCTAGCCCGGGTTCATTTTCCTTGCGAAGTAGATCCCTCCGCATTGCGCTGCATGAAGGATTGCAGCATCTCGTAGTTCACAGTCCCGCCACGTGCGTTATATGCTCCGGCGTTTGTAGGTGCATTGACATTTGTCTTCATATGAAAATTGTTAGTGCAGTATCCCAAAGGCGACTCACAAGGTACTTACATGTAAACCTGCGGGTATATTTGGCACACTGTACGGGTTTGGAGGTATGGACATCCCGAGCGAGCCCAAAGCCTGACCTGAGGCAGTATGAGGTTGCTGGGTTTGTAGTTGCTGACGTCGTAGCCGTTCCTGCTGCTGTAGCTGAAGGCAATGGGCGAGTAGCTGTCTTTGTGTCGCAGGATCGAGACCTTGCATGCGAGCCAAGAGTGCCGGAGGGATGGTTATTCCGCTCGGAGGCTTAGCTTCCTGCACTGAGGGTTGAACATCCAATGTATTCCCGCTTCCAGGAAGATCAGGTAGACCGTCAGGAAACACGGCCCCTACGAAGCCCTTGTGAGTTGCGAAAATGAAGATATTATATGAGAATTTTCCTGATGGCAGCTGCCATCCTGCATAGGCGTACTGTAGCTCGGGTGAATAGGGTGGTTACGACATACTGGCAAAGGATACCTACAATGCGGTGCTCAGACATAAAGTTGTAGAGCGCTTGAAACCTCTGCTCGTTCATGGACGCGTTAGGAGCACGAGGATTAGGTATAAATTGCATTATGCGGGTCCGAGATTGGTGACGCCTGATCCAAGAAGTGAGCACCGTGTTATCTCTCACAGGTTCCTTGCAGGGGTTTAAAGTAAGGTTCTTGGGCCAGATATCTGTGCGGATTTCTGCGCGACTGCAAAAACTAGGTTGAGCTTACATCAGGAGAAGGATGTGAACGACCTACACATCAGTTGGCTTAGGTGTAGTGAAGGCCCCAACCACATGTATTTGTACTTCGTTCGTTCCCTGGCCGCTGGGCTTGGGGAAGGTCCCCGAGAACATCCCAATCCATGTACTATTGCTGCTCTGGATAACCTGGTTATTTGGCACATTGGGACTAACACCTGTTTCGTGTGACGTTGTCCCATATGTCTGTGAAGACGGTCCAAAACTTGGCGGCCGAATCCCTTTCATCTCAATCAATTTTTGCATCTGAGCGGCTACTTCTGGAGTCACGGTCGGGTGTGATGGCATTTGACTGGGTCCCGCCTGAGGATTACTGCCGCTAGGAGCGGATATCGTACCACCGCGGGCCTGCCAGAATTGTGCCACCGCTTGTGAGTCAGAAACCATGGGTTTATGCTCCTCCATTGTGGAGCCCGTTGGTCGTTCACTCGACGCACTTGGTGCATTCGGTGGGTGAGACTGAGTGGGCAATGCCTCTGTCGATGGATTCGGGAGAGCTGGTCCAGTGGCACCGACTTGCGCATTCAGGGAATCTTTTGCGAGGAGTACCCTGTGATAGTGTTGTTTGAGTAGCGTTTTGATCTGCTCTTTGATGCGACTCCTGGTAGTTCGATCTTCTTGGAGTCCAGCCAAGACTGCTGTCTGTCCGGTGTCCCGTGCACTGGCTATCCGCGCATCTAATGCCGCGATTTCTCTTTCTAACATTGGAAGACGTTCTATCATCTGCCTAAACTTGAGTCCTGTCGGAGCTACCACCTGGTCGAGAATATCGTTGTTCATGGAGGAAACAGAAGGAGCGGAAAGCGGTAGTGGAGCAGAAGGGGAGGCGTTTGCGGGTGTGGATACTGGTACCGACGTAGGAGCTTGAACAGGCTGAGTCGGAGACGAATTCTGACCAGAAGTCGTAGATGGTGGCTGTGTGATTTGGGACACTGGTTGTTGGGGACGTTGGTTTTGTGGTATGCGTGCGGGAGTGAGAGCAGGAGACGCAGACGATGGTTTTGGAATGGGATCGGCAGCGACCTTCTGTCGCTTCGCGTCCGGACTTTGGTCGGAGGGCTGAGGCTCCGTCTGGCGCTTCGTACCTTGAATCTGGTGAGGAACTTTCTCGTAGGATTCCACGTATACTCACTTGTCTTTTGTGGCGTAGGGAAGCCTGCAAGTAACAAGACATGTGGCGTATGTACATTGAACCATGGGGATTGAACTCCGGGACCTGCTACCTATCAGAAGAGATAGTAGGCACAGTGCTCAGGAAAAGAGATCGAGACGAACCGACGATTGAAGGTCCTGAAATTGAGGTATTTTCCTCAGGCAAATCAGACTCAAATTGATCTTTCTCTGCCAAATGTTTGTGTAGTTCCACGATAAGGGATGCATAGGATATCACTCACTTTCCTGAGTTCTGAAGGGATAGAATCCCAATTGACGAAATCCAGATGTTGCAGAATGTTGCAGTGGGGTCTTTGGGCAGCGTCAGGCGGAGACGCTGCGATATGCAGGATATGAGATATCAATGATCGGTTATCCTTCTGTGGTGATTGCATGTGGTTTAAGGTGTCGAATAGCTTGTGCAATATGTAGCCAGAGCTGTACACCGAGTCGAACGATGGCGTACCTCGATCGCAGCCACAAGTCCTTCAAGTGCGGACAACCCCTTGCCGCTTCCAGAGTTCGATTGGCCAATGCCAAGCTTTGAGGGCTCTTCACGAAGTTCCTTGGTGATCTGAGAGAGGGGCGCAAAGTACCTCCTGGAGAGAAGAGGAAGTGGTCTTGTGTCGGCGGATGCATATGTTACAAAAGCTAGACTGAACTAGAGAAACATTGTCAGAATGTGTCAGAAGGATAGAAAACCAAGTACATACCTGATGGGAAGGGTATAGCTCGTGCAGACGTTTGAGGAGTGGATAGACATACTCGATCAGAACGCGGGACCACTCAGAGGCGAGAAGGAGGGAGGCATCGACGACACATGCCACGGCGACGAGGTCAGCACTTGGTTCCGGGCCCGCTGACATGTTGGTAAGGTGTGTAGATGAGCAGAACAAGCTTCCATCAAAAGGTCACCGCATACTGATGGCAGTGGTCAGGCACACAGTGTGAGAAAGTCGGTTCAGACAAGATCTATAGTTCCGAAACGTATGCACAACACTAGTACTAGTAGAGATGAAATAGTAATGCCATGTAGATGTGGTATGGTAAGGAGATGAAGTCGACGTCCGTCAACCAAGCGGTAGTACAAAGTGTCCGGATATATGGCCAGTGACAAAACAATATTGTCCAGTACATGAGGGTCAATTCACAAAACGATGAGCCAGGCCCCTCCTACGAGGCCAGCAAAGGCAGTTGCTGCGAAATAATACCACCCGGTTGCCACTGGCATGGACACGCGACGGGCAGCGCTGGCTGGTGCTGTGTATGTTCCAATCATCGATAACCACTGGGAGTAGGGCAAGACGGTGCCGGTCGTTGTCGCAGCGGGAAGCACACTTTGTGGCCCTGTCGGTGTGAATACACCTTGCAGCACCACCTGGTTACCGTTTGCGTCGGTCGTGGTGTACTGGTAAGGCGTTGGACCACCAGGCGCTACTGGCGTCGTGCCTGGTTGACCAACTGGGCCGACTTGTGTCGCCGTCGTCGGAGCCACCGTACTGGCCTGCGACAGCGAGTTGGAAGTTTCCAGAGCAGCTGTCGTAGAAGAACTGAGTGTTTGCGATGTGCTCGAGCCACCGAGTGTTGCGCTTTGGTTCTCATTAGCACCGGAGAGGGTGTGCTGGGTTATCAAGGCTTACAGAACACGGGTTGCTGGGATCCCAACGGCGTTTGTTGTGATGAACTCAACGACAGTAGCGCCAATGCTGCAAAAGATCAGCAACGAACGAATCCTGGAGCATCGTATGGCTCACTTGTTGACAACGGTCTCTGTCTGTGCATCTGCAAAGAGGGACAAGAGTAAGACCACCACCAAAGAACATAGATTCTTCATCGTCGAAGGGGGCGGGCACTGACTGCGTCGAGGACGGTCAACTGGCGGGTGGTAAGAGTGAGAGACCTGCGGATATTCGGCAAACTCGGCAGACAACCTCTTGGCTAATACATAAATAATTTGCTTTTCTTATTTTCCTTTTTCCAAGATGATTGATCGATTTCGATTTTGTCGACGACCTCCACTCGTCCTTTTTCTTACGCGCTCGTTCTCGTTCTCGGCGACATCACAGGCAAAGGCTAGAAAAATGCCTCCCAAAAAGGCCTCCGCTCAGGAAAAAAAGACTCTGCTGGGTCGCCCAAGCAACAACCTCAGGATCGGCATCGTCGGTGCGTCTCCTTTACCCCTTCACGCTTACTACGAAATCTACGCAGATCACACCCAGGTGTCCCCAACGTCGGAAAGTCATCCTTCTTCAACGTGCTCTCAAACTCAGGTCTGTCCTCTCTAACATGCTCATGCAACCCACTGAACCCGCGCAGACCTTGGCAAGGCTGCCAACTTCCCTTACGCGACAATAAATCCCGAGGAAGCGCGTATCCCTGTCCCCGATGTGCGATTCGAATGGCTGTGTGATCTCTACAAGCCAGCTTCTCGCGTTCCAGCTTTCCTTACTTGTATCGATATTGCCGGTTTGACCGCTGTGCGTACCGTCGCGCATTCCGCTTAATTACATCTAAATCAAGATTAGGGTGCATCAACAGGTGCAGGTCTAGGCAACGCCTTCTTGTCACACGTCCGAGCTGTGGATGGCATCTTCCAAATGGTCCGAGCCTTTGATGATCCCGAAGTCACCCACGTCGAGGGTGAAGTTAACCCCCTGCGGGACATGGAAATCATTCAAACAGAACTACGGCTCAAGGATATAGAATGGGTAGAGAAACATATAGAAGGTCTGAAGAGAAGTGGACGGTCTCTCGGTAACAACAACTTGGCCGATAGGGCCAGAAAGGAAGAAATCGTATGGTGTCTCCCCTACTTACTCGATTTGATCCCGTGCGGACTAAGCCCGCAAGGCTACAGTTGAAAAGGTCTTGAAGACTCTGACCGTTGACAACAAGGACGTGCGCAAGGGGGAGTGGTCAAACAAAGAGGTGCGCATTGCGAATCGTGACACGTTTCCTTTCTCTCTTCTTTGATGAAAAAGAGCTTGTTGCTCACAAACTCAGCTCATTGAGGTGGGAGTAACGCCCCATATACCCGTGATATGATATCCAGTCTGAATTTTTCAATGCCTAGCCTTTCATTTACTGCCGTTTGAAGCATACTGACGCCTCTTTCAGGTGATTATCTATTTCACACACTTTTTTTCAGATCAAAACAGTGTTTCATGCGTGTTGGGATGGAAGTGATGCCTCACATGCACCATGGAATGAATCTTTCTGTCTACCTGGTCAAACTCACTATCGCTCAGAACTGACTGCAGCTGGTAGATCGAAGTTGTCAATGGTCTCCTTCTCTTGACAGCGAAGCCTGTCACTTACCTCGTCAATTTGAGTGAAGCAGATTATATTCGGAAAAAGAATAAATGGTACACCAGAGGTACATGTTTGTAGGCACCTCACCGAATCCTTGCAGGTTACCAAAGATCAAGGGATGGATCGATACCAACAATCCTGGCGACCCTTTGATACCGTTCTCTGTTGAGTTGGAGGAACGTCTCGCTGCGCTCAGTGAGGAGGACAAAGTGGCGGCCCAGAATGAGGGAGCTCAGGGCACTATGGGCAAAATCATGCAAGCAGGCTACGCATCTCTTGATGTGCGTGATCCCACAGACCCGCCCCGTAAACCATACTCACTGTTTCCGTGATCAGCTCATCCGGTACTTTACGTGTGGGCCTGACGAGGTTAGGGCATGGACAATTCGACGGTCCACCAAGGCACCTCAAGCCGCTGGCGTCATTCAGTACGTTTTTATACTAGAATTACCTTTTGAATCCGGCTAACCATCTGTCCAGCTCGGACTTTGAGAATAAATTTGTCTGTGGTGAAATCATGTCCTATGAAGACCTCAAAGAGTATGGCAGCGAAGCCGCTGTCAAAGCCGCGGGAAAACTGAGACAGCAAGGTAAACCCTATGAGAGTGAGTCACTTTTTATGACGCTTCGATCTGTTCATCTGACACCAATTTTCAGTGGTTGATGGGGATATTGCTTACTGGAAGTCCGGGGCGTAACGAGTAATGCAGTTGAGATGTAGATCGTCTAAGATTCATAGCAACTAAAACCCATGAAGTCTATCTCAAGATGTTTCTAGTCCATTTTGCAATCGATCAACTCTTGGACTCTAACTTTTAGACCACTTCAAATGCTCCCGACGACAGGGTTCAACCACACCAGCTTTCTATCCTTCAACCTCGTCTTATTCGCCCAAGACTTCCTCGGCGTCGTCAAAGCTGCCATTGACTTCAGCCTCTGAATCGAATGGATCGTGGATGATCGACTCTAGATGGGCAAGAGCGGCCTGCAGAGGTGTCTAGTACGGTGCATAACGGTTATCGTTGGCGAAATCACTGCGCACCCGCCCGACCTGGCTCAGCTCCTCTCCCTCCTCCCCGTCGAGCCTCTCGAAATGACTGTCAGAGACAAAATCACCCTCAAACTCGTCGTCTTCTTCCGACACGTTTGGGTCTGGGTGCAGGGATGCGCAGAGGGACATGGCTTCAAAGATGGATTCGACTGCCCAGGATCAACCATTGGTTAGTTGGCGCCATGTAGAGCCACAGAGACGGGACGTACGCAACTCGGGGTCTTGGGGCACGATCGTCAATTCTCGCATCTCTGTCACTTCTTCGGATGTGTCATCTGGTGGTGTGCTGGTGTTTGATTCGTCTAGCTGACAGTATATAGATGGTGTTTCTCCGCGTGCTATGGCGTGAAGCGTGATCGCAGGGTACTTGACCTGCAATCCACGGCCAGTGGACGACATGAATACAAGAGCACTGGAGAGGTTGAGAACAAACGACGCGCAGCGTGTAGAGCGATCGGCGTACCTCTCGATGATGTATAGCACGCCATTGGCACTGTCCTCTGGAGTGAACGCATCGAGGGGGGGATCTAAGATTACAGAGACATGCTCTTGCTTGTAACGAAGGACAGGGCGTATATCGCTGAAAGATGAGGGTGTCGACGCGACGATGTTTCTGTGCTCCTCTGGTGAAATAAAATCGGGAACGGCGGTGATAATGAGCGTCGACTGGGAGGACATGCTTGGACGATCTCGTCAAGCCTGTCTGCTTAAATTTGTTTGATAACTTAAAAATATTTACACAAGTAAATGCTATGGATCGCGAGCACAGCCGAGGGTTGTATTTATACCCAGTACCGCCTTTGTGATACTCCCATCCTCCCCTCTTGCAATCCATAATGTCGGTCCCTCACGAACTCCAAACCGCGGCTTTGCTGGGGCATATCGCCAGCCAGATGCAGCTCAACGTTGCCTTTCTAGAATCACAAAGCTACCTATCCCCACAAGACGCAGCTACCATGAAGCAGATCATCGGGCGTCTCCCCGTTCAGACCCAGATCAATGTCGCTACAACGACGCAAGTCAGCGTTGTTGCAATTCCAGCTGGTGGCGGACGCGTCGTTCCTCCGCCTCCAAGACAAGTGGCTGCGACGACATCCACCGTATATGCCCGCGCCATCTGGAGTTACAATGAGGGTGGGAGTGTACGGGCATCTGTCTTGTGCATTCCTGTGGCTACGGTTGACCATTTCTCATGACACAGGAAGCCAATGACCTGTCCTTTGCTGCGGGTGATATGATCGAGGTCATTTCACAAAAGAATGGGGACTGGTGGCTTGGCAGGGTCCGCGGACAGGAGGGACTCTTCCCTTCGAACCACGTCGAGAAAGTAGAGTCTGGTGCACTTGCACCAGCACCAGTGACGAACACGATGGCGACGACGAGTACTGGCAGATCGTATCATCCGTTTGGAGCTGCGCTCCACGGCATGGATACGCCGCCGCAGAACGGAACTGGGGTCAACTCGATCGGCTTGCAACAGGCGTCGGGACAGCCTGAGAAGAAGAAGAAGTATGGTGCTCTGGGCAACACGGTAATTGGCACGCGTACTCATGATTATTTCCGCTGATCAACGTGCAGATGGCAAACTCTGCTGCTGGCGGTGTTGGCTTTGGTGCCGGTGGGTCTTTCTATCACAGTTGATACCAACGTGAGTCTGACATGGTCTGTTAGGTGCTGCCATCGGTGGTGGATTGGTGAGGGCCATCTTTTGAGTGATAGTCGGACAATTGTTATTACATTGATGACATAATACATATCACGTGGACTGAACAACCTATGCTACATCGCCGACGATCTCCACGTCGAACTGCGCATTTCCCCTGCGCTGCCTTGCATAGCAACCCCGTACATACTACTTATTGTCCGCCTCATACTCCACTGACTCACACCCCTTTTACTTCTTCACGACTCGAGTTCCACCATGCCCTTCTTGGAATCATTGCAGGATGGACTGGATCGCATTCTGCCCAGGAAGGGCCGTATGATTTCAAAGTCAATGTCTGGTGGCATAGGGAATACAGTTGGAATTGTGACATATCAGGACGACGTGAGATTCCTTTTTTTTCTGTTTCTTTCCGCTCCGTCTTGTGCTCGCTGTTGCCGCGTTGCAGACTTGCAGTCTGGTTGGTCGTCGCAACGCATCTTAGTCCTTCCAACTCGATTTACGTAATCCTCCCTTCTCTTCTGCCCTCCCCAGATGCAAGCTGGATGGACCAGTCTGGCACGCTGGTCTTTCTCCTCTTCGTACCCCTCCTATGGGTCCTATGGCTCGCGGTCATTTCATTCTCCATATTCTTTCCTTTGCATCCCTATTGACGCGACTCATCGATGATTTCAGATGATAATATCCAAGCCAGCCATCATCTTCCACACCTCTCAAATCTTTTTCAACTTTCTCGCCATGGCTTGTTTTGCCAGCGTCGCTAGTTTCCAAGCTAAATGGGGCGTCGGACCTTGTGAGTACATTGCTTCCCCACGCGCCCATAGTATGCGATTGGTGGCTGACCTTCTCTCCCCTACCCAGCTGGCCTTACTGGATTCGCTCTATTCGTGTCCATATCTGGCATTCTCCTCTCCTCCTTTTTAATGTTTGTCCCCGTGGTCTACGAAAAGTACGATAAATTCGGCTACATTGCACGAGCCCTCCAGGAGGTACGCGTCGGGTTCATTCTCACGGGTACAGGTGTGACACTCAGTCTTCTCATCGCGTGCGTTGTCTTTCATTCTCCCGTCATGTCTCCATTCCTCATGCAGTGTCCTTTCCGCTTTCACGTATAGCTTCGTGACGACCATCTCGGCATGGACGGAAGCCGGATGCAAAAATGCAAGCAATGACCCCCATGCATCCCTTGGTAGTGACTTTGTCAATGCCTTGCCCTCATGGTGCAGCACGAAGAAGGCGGGGAGCATATTCTTTTGGCTGGCATTTGGTAACGCATTTACCCGTGACTCCAACCTTGCACTCATTCATTATGACCAGGCTTCTGGCTTGCATCATTCGTCTTGCTCATCATAGATTGGCGGTCGGGTAACTTGTCGACGCGTCCATTAGACTCCCCGTTCACTCGCCCAGATATCGAGGCCGTTGAAGAGCTAGAGGAGGAACCAGAAGAGACAACGTCATATCAGCCTGTCGGCTCTGTGCCCCCACCTGCTGCTGAAACCAGCCAGACTACCACCAGTTCCACACCAGCAGCCGTGGCTCGTCGACGATCCACTTACGACGACCCCAACACCGCTAGTTCGCCCTTTGCTGACCCTACCCGGTGGTCTGCGGCCACCGCGACCACGACTGCGCCGAGCGGCACGGTGTACGCGAGCAGCGGACTGCAGAACAGTGGATATGCGACACCCCCAGCAGCCGTGTCGCGCCCCTCTCTGGACGCGTATGGCGCGTTCTCAGATCCTGCGCCATCAGGGTTTGGTGGCGTGTCGAGTTCGTTTGGGCCACCGCCTGCTGGAGACTCAAACGCGCCACGAATCAGTCGGACGATGCAGTATGCAGATCCATACGCAATTGTGCGGGCATCTTTGGCTGCGAGTGGACACACTACTGCACCGCCAAGTTACGAACCGTACTCTACATTCCAATAGGAGTTACACTTTAGTGTCTTTGTTATGGCGTTGGTGGACGATTTTCCTTGTACGCACTGATATTACTATTGCTTGCTTTCACGTTTTTAGATAATTAAGGACATTGTTGTTGTGGAGGATATGATGTGTACTCGTCTTTGGGCGTGGTTGATGTTGAACTTATTGGGTCCGAGTCGGTCTCACGTTGTTTAGGCTTGTCTCGAGCCCAGTTGCACTCGGCGGACATGCCACGACACCGACGCTCGTCCGAAGACCCAAAGCCCAAATCATCCGGATTACTCTCGCATGTATTCAGCTTCGTCTCGAGAGAATTCGAATCCTTCGTTGTCAATGCCACAGCGCGTCCTGTCTGTCTTACTATCCTATCCAAATTCCCTCGGTTCTGATAGCTGCATCCTCAGGCAAACCAACCCGCATCAACCGGCCGCGTCAAGAGACGGGGTCGAGACTCGGAGAGAAACATGAGCGAGGACGAGGCGAGGTACAGGTCGAGAGCTCAACACCGCCGAGAACGCGAGAGACGCTCCAAACCCGAACCGTCTCGTCGAAAACCACGTTCAAAGTCGACAGACGTCACCAGAAAATGCCGCCACAACCATGTGCAACCAACGGATATCGACGACGACCGAGGTGGGGCTGTTTCTCGCATGCCGTGTTTTTTTTTGGTGTTGTTGAACTGGTGTGTCTAGTACTCTCAGCCAGTGACCGGGAGCGCTCAAAATCTCCTGCGCCTCAACGATTGTCCGTTTTGCCAGTACCTCCGCCTCCAAAGTTGAAGAAACAACCGTCCATCACCATGCCTGGCTCCCTCTTCCCTCGGTCCCCCTCGCTTGTACCGGACAAGCCAGATATGTATCAATACACGCAGGCGACCTCGAATGGCCCAATCTCCATTCACCGGCCTCACCCTCCTTACGACAGTGACCTAGACGGAGCTAAAGCTGGACCGTCAAGGACGCACTCTTCCACAGTCCCGAGCGCCGACTCTGTAGACCCCAACCCGCCTTCCCTTGACCAGTACGTCTCCCCTTGGCGCACTCGTTCTGTGGCTTCAGTCCATGATGCGGTACATCGTTTCAATGTAACGGATGGCGCCGAGGCAGATTTTTCACTCATGCTACCTAGTCCCCTTTCGTCTCCGGCCAAGCCTGTCTCCAAGACCCGATCTGTCGACGAGGCGTCTCCAAACCGCCCAACTTTGAACCCTGCCCCCTTTCCCACGACCTCTAGGAAAGGCAAAGAACGAGCGCGACACAGTAGGGACGAAGACGATTTGGATTTTATTGTCTGTGGAAGCTCAGGGCATGATGTACACGCCAAGGAGCGTGAGTTGGACGCCGCGCGGGAAGAGCAGCGAGAGCATGAGAGACTTTTAGGCGGGGACCAGGGCAGGCGAGCTTCGGATGAGCGTGAACGAGATAAACGGCGAATCAAAGCCCTCGAGGAAGAGGTCAGAGGGTTGAAGGAACAGGTGTGAACTGTTTTTTCTCGTATCTTTCACTGGGTTATGTTGAATTCAATGTCTTGGTAGCTCTCCAGAAGCCAAATGCGGTCTTCTCCTTCCCTTCCTCCGCCCCCGCCTCCACCACCGCCACCGCCACCCTTTCCGCTGCGCATTGACACGGCGCCTTGTACTCCCAATTCCATGTTTGCAACGGCTCGCGCCTCTCTGCGACACGCGATGACACCCGTCGAAGCACCCATTAACAACCCTGGACAGGCTAGGGCCAAGAGACATGGCCAGCCCACCGTAAACGTTCCATCCGAAAAGATGGCTGCGTTCTTGCACGAAATCAAGACTGCCAAGTTGAGAAAAGTCGGTTCTGGTACGAATGCGATGGGAGGTGATGGTAGAGCTGGACCGTCTGGCTTGAGCAAGAGCGTCAACGTGACCACTAGTTCTTTTTCAACAACTGCTGCAAAACTCAGTGCCCAGGAGTTGAAGCGTCGACGTTCATTAGCAAGCCTTCGTGTACCGGTCGGTTCTTCGCTGGCTGCACCCCTGTCATTATCCGCGTCAGTGACAGCGAAGGAGGCGGAGGTTCGGGTGGGTCAGAAGCGCAAGGCGGATGCACTTGGTGTGGATGAGTTGAGGGGCGTACCACGTATGTCCCATTTCCATATCCCAAGTGCGAACTTCCTCTGACTAGTGCTATCTGATGCACGTAGTGAAGCGCCGTATGACACAGTCATCAGTTCAATCTTCTTCGGGAACGAGGCAGCACACTACTTCATCATCGTCAGAAATATCGCCACGTCCCAGTTATTCTCTTCCGCCTCAGACGCAGCCGACGAATGAAACGGATGTGACTACACCTTCGCTCTGTTCAGACAATGACCGAGACGAGAACAGTATTGAAGATCGAGTTCCATCAACTCCCCCTGGACCCCGAGCTACTACTGTCACTCAGAAAGCCTCCAGGTCAGACGCTCCGGAAGAGCAGATAGAAGTCATTGATGTCGACATGGAAGAACAATCACACCCGGAACCTCGAACTATCGGCCCTAATTCTGTACCGCGCCGTACCTCTCAACTATTTAAAAAGCGTCCCCCTACGTCTCCCATACCCATACCTACTCCTCGTAGACCCTCGGCGCCGGCACGGACGAAGCGCGGAGCGACTCCAAAGCCAAAGTCCGTCCCTTTTCTGGAATCAGATATAGAGGACGAGGACGGGGGAGTATCACAAACCTCACCTATTCCGTTTCTGTCACTCATCCCTGTCCCTAAATCCAAACCAACCAAAGCGAAAGGAAAGCCTATCTTGGCAGGAAAAGGCCGTCCACGAGCTGCGCTGCAACAACAAACAAGTCGTTCCTCCACCTCGTCAGCTTCAGGTTCGAGTTCCCAAAACAAGCGCAAGAAAACCCACAAACGGCGTCAGACGCTCGACGAGGAGCTACGCACTGCGAAGGCTCGTTCGTCAGACATTGATGAATGCAATGACGAACTCGATCGAGAAGGGGACGACGTGTTCACTGCTACAGGGACAATGAGTAAGCGGAGGGGTTTTCTAGCGCATGGTGGGGGTGGAGGTACCCCTGTGTTTATGGGTGTGGGATACGTCGAGGGAGCGGCACTTGACAGCGAGGACGAGGATGGGGTCCCTGACGCGCGGCCTCGGAGACCGTCCAAGTCAGCAAGTCAGCCTTGTCTCATTCCGCGACCGAAAGGTAGAACGTGAGTGACCAACTTGAACTCGAAGAAGAGATGATACCTCCGCTATGCAATACCGACATTTTTCGCTATTTATCTATATTTTTTTGAATGTATTGTCTGTTGTTTTACCCCTCCTCGGATCGGCTCGACTCAATCACCGGTGACACTCCTGTCAAACTCTAACAATATCTTTCTGCGAGTAATAATATCTTGACTTCATAGAACTACCAGCATCATGGAACTCCAAGATGTATCCGATAGAACTAGATGTGGTGTCGAGCGACTCCGCGCACATGGAATCCTTTGCCAGCAACCAGATCTGTCAGTGTTTTATGGATCCAGTCAGTCTTCCGCCGCATCGAACTCATTGTGCACCCAATCTGCAGGTCAGCGATATCGAGGAGGAAACTAGCCGCTGTGCTGGTTCTGCTTTACGAGAAGGGGGACGAACTCCGAGTCCTCCTCACCACACGTTCCAAGCTCCTCCGTGCTCATCCAGGACAGACAGCATTGCCAGGCGGCAAAGTAGACGAGACCGACGCCGATCTCGTCCATACAGCTGTAAGATTCACAGGCTCCTGCTATCATCCTTTTTTTTTCTCGTCTGCCAAGATAATGCTTGACACTCATCCTCTTTTTGGGGGGGGGTTTGCGCGACAGTTTAGAGAAGCTCACGAGGAAGTCGGACTCGCTCTCAACTCGCCGGATATCCACACCCTCTGTACCCTCCCCCCATTCCTTTCTCAGTCCCAGCTCATCGTCACGCCAGTCGTTGCGTTCCTTACGAATCCTTCCGTTCTCTGTACGTTGAAACCTTGCGTCGGAGAGGTGGATCATATCTTCAATCACCCGCTCGAGGCCATGCTCGACCCGTCCCTAGCCACCAAGGAACCCTTGGTACCGAGGGAGAGCGACAACTGGCCGTATACGGAAGAATTTCACGTGAGTGCCCAATATCTCCCCGGTCTGCGAGGAGACGCAGTTTGAGTATGGCATTTGTTCTCGGGTAAATACAGAACGTCACCGATCAAGTTGTCCAGATCGACGCGACGGAGACGGTGCTCTACCGTCACCATCGGTTTCGTTCTTGTGCCTCTGCCGTCAAGGGTTTGACGGCCGATATTCTTGTAAGCATTCATGGTCTGCCCCGTGGGCTTGTTGTGTGTTGAGTCTCTTCCTCGTTAGATTTATGTCGCGAGCATCGTCTATGACAAGACGACGACGTATGAACGTCATCCTCCCGGCAGGGGCGTCTCGTATTTACTGGACCTTCGAATGAAGCAATATCGAACCCTCGAGGGACCTAGAACGAATACTGTATCAGCTACATAGAGTGATCTGGATGCGTCGTTCTGTTGCAAAGGTTTGAGAACTCGATACGCATACATCGAATACTATGCCAGCCAGCGCTTAACCGTAGCCCACTCACGGCAGCGGAACTTTGCACCCCGACAATGAAATATATAGCCCTATGTACTGTCTCTAAGACATGTTTGTTGTACTATGATGCACATCTTCGTCATGACTGCGACTGAATAGATTTCAGAATATATCCTTCAAGCCCTCCGCAAACCCAGAGCTCTTGTACGCTAGCACCGACCGTGCGGACCGTGTACCGTTTTTCGTAGTCGCGACCCTTGACGACGACAGACCCGTCTCGCATGTTGATCCGTATCTCGTGACCCTCGTTGACGGTGAGCTCACCCTTTTTGCCCCCACCACCGCGTTTTCCATCCCTAGTATAGGCGTCCGTGAGATCCTTTACGAGCTCGGGACATTCCAGGCACACGAGCCCATTATTGATGGCGTTCCGTTTGAAAATGTCCCCAAACGAACCCGCAATCACGGCAGGGACACCCGCAGCTTTGAGCGCGGTCGCAGCCTGCTCGCGGGACGATCCCGTGCCAAAGTTGTACCCAGAGACGAGTATGGCACCCTCTTTGGTGATGTCGTTGCCATCGGTGGATGCAGGCGGCGTGGAGAGTTGCTGGTTTGCAATTATCGAGGCGACTGTGCCTGCAAACGTTGGGTCGTAGTTCTCCATGACGACCTGGGCTTGTCGCTCAAGGGTGATGTCATCTTGGTAGGTATATTTTCCGGGGTAGATACCATCCGTGTTCAGATTATCTTGCGGTGCAAATAACAGGCGACCCGAGAAGGTAGATGGGAAGCCTGGGAAGAGAGGTTCGTCCACTGTCTGCACCAGAGTGCTGGATGAAGCAGGGAGTGACTCCGAGGGGACTGCGTAAAATGTAGGTGCATCAGGTGGAGGTAGACGAGTGGAGTCGAGTGAGTCGGGACCGCAGATATATCCTTTTACAGCACTGGCAGCGACCACCGCCGGGCTTGCTAGATATGCCTGCGCATTTGGGTGGCCCATACGACCTTTGTAATTCCTGTTCGTTGCGCTAATTCCAGTCTCCCCTTCCTCAAGAAGGCCCGTACCCAGACCAATGCAGGGGCCACATCCGGCGGGAAGAACTTTGGCGCCAGAGGCGACGAGTGTATCCCAATGTCCGAGCCGTTCGGACTCCTGCTGAACCAATGAACTTGCTGCGGCAATATAAAACTCGACTCCTTGTGCAACCCTGTTTCCTTCCATGACTGCTGCAGCCTCAGCGATATCTGAGACACGTGAGTTGGTGCAACTGACTAGGTAAGCTTTCTGGATGGGTATGCGGGATGTCTCGAGTTTTGGCAGTGGCGTAGATATCTTGACACTGTTTGGGCCTGACACATGCGGCACGAGCGTGGAAAGGTCGAAGACTAAGTGCGAGGAGTACAAGGCACCAGTGTCTGAAACGAGGGGAACAGCCTTGAGCGCATCAAGGTGCCGTCGGTTGATGCGAGGGTGTTCTGGCGGAGCAGGGATACTAGAAGTACCTGGACCGAAGGAACGGAGTTCGACCCTCTTGAGTGTTTGTTCGTACCACTCGAGCAGCGTCTGATCGACGGGAAAAACACCGACGAGGGCGCCCCATTCCGTCGTCATGTTTGCAATTGTGAGGCGTTCATCGACTGAAAGAGAAGCAACGCCTTCACCCGTAAACTCGATAGCGGCGTTTAGAACCTCGTCCTTGTTGAAGGAGCCGCAGAGAGCCACGATGATGTCCTTTCCTGTCACTCCTGGAGCCAATTTACCTCTGAGTTCTACCCTGACCATCCGAGGGACCTGCCACCAAGTCTTTCCAGTTGCCCAAAGCGCAGCTGCATCTGTGCGAACGATTGGAGTACCGACGCAACCGACGCCACCATACATGTTACTGTGACTGTCGCTGGCGACGGTAAGGGTATAGGGAAACGCATAGCCCTCCTCGACGAGGATCTGGTGTCCGATACCCCGACCAGCGGGGTAGAAGTCGACACCGTGCTGACGAGCAAACGATTCGATGGCAAAGTATTTGGCGAGGTTTTTGTCGGATTTGTTTTGGACATCGTGATCAAGGGTGAAAACAAGTTGCTTCGGGTCTACGATCTTGGTAGCACCTATGGATTTGAACCTGGCGGTGAGATGATAAGCCTCAGGACACAGAGGTAATGGGGAGAATGAGGGACTGAGAGAGAAGGTATGCGTACTTGGAGATGACTGGCCCAGTGTTATCGTGTGTCATGACATGCTCTGGGCGAATCATAACATAGTCTCCCGCTTTGACCACTTTTCCGTTGGGGACATCGACCGCGTACTTTTGCACGACCTTTTCGATAATGGTTTGTGGAATAGAGGAGGCCGTCGCAAACAAACGCGCACATGCGCACCGGTGAGGTCGGGTCCGCAAAGGCGACAGACATGATCGCATGATGCGCGCCGTCTCAAAATACGGCTTTTTTTTCCAGATAAAAGTGTCACAGGACGTTGTTCGGCTTCAAACCACCAAGGCTAAAGTTCGACCACCGACTCAGTGCCCCACGCCCTCTTCTCGAAATCCATCACAGTGACTCAAGAAACGGGCAGCAAAACAAAAAGCTACCATTACTACTCTCTTGAGTCTTGACAACTGCCAGTGGTACATAACCTTTGACCAGTTCATGTTTACGCTGTATGCCGAAATGGACTCATGTTTTGCATTGACATGATCATCCGTGTCCCATCCATCGTGACACGGATACCGTGCTTCGATTCTGAAGGTTTGTGGTCACATTCCGGTTGGTGCATGATAATATGACAGGACGGAGCTTCGTGGAGAGCACCTGATCTGCGAAACGTAACATTTACACGCTTCCTCGTTGTGCGGCATAAATGTATTCGCGGTGCTACTCCCAGGCATATGGAACGTGACTTCCTGTACTCGATACATGAGGTTTGGCGTGTTCTATTTCTTCCACGTCTTAGCTCGGTTCCCTTCCCGTCCGTGTACGGGACAGCGGGCCGTGGTGGCACACCGGCTAATCGTGAAACTCTTACAGAACCGAACACGCTACAATTGCTAAATGTGTTGGTAGTCATGAGTATACATCGGGCCCCATTAAAACCTCCTGGCTTCCATGCACAAATCTCTCATCCAACAGCCTCGCTCGTTCGACAATCCGTGACGATTATTTCAAGTCCTAGCGAGTTTGGTCCGCAGCTGGTCTGATGTTGATGTTATATCAGGTGGTACTATTGGCCTCAATAATTCCATTCGCGGCCTCGGCCGTTGATATAACGATCCCTCTCTCCGCACCCAGCGGTGCTCCATTGGTGGCGCCGGACTTGGTCTCTCTCTCCATCGAACAAGACAGATGGGTAGATTGGGCAGGAACCACGGAACAGAACCAGTTCTTTTACAATGCTCTCAACAACTTGGCCCAAATCACGAACTCGCCGCCATTCATTAGGATTGGTGCTGATTCCGAGGATCACACTGACTTTAGTTATGATGTTGAAGTACGCCTCCAGCCGTCAGTCCATAGTCACAGTACTGATTGATGTTCCAGTATGAGGAGGATATTTTCCCTGCCTCTTCTTCTGTTTCCCCTTACCCCGAGGCGAGCAACATCACGGTCGGGCAAGGATTTTATGACGTCATATCTCATCTTCCTTTTGGCAAGTTCCAATTCATATATGCCGCTGTTGATTTCGGCTAGAGCCTGTTTGATAGGAACCCGTGTCCACTGGGGAGTCAATCTGAGGCAATACAACTTGACTGCTGCCTACCTTGAAACGAAGGCGTTGATCCAGGCTTTCGAGTCCCAAGCAGTCAAGACAAAAGGGATCACGCTAAACTTTATCGAGATAGGCAACGAGGCCGATCTCTATTACAACAATGGAGGTAGAGATAGTAGCTGGAGTGTTTTCGAATACGTCCCTCAGTATGTGTATCGTCATTCTTGAGTTCGCATTTAACCTTTGGAGAAGATGGGTTCAAATTGCTACAAACGTCTCGGAGACTGCTGGTTTGTCAAAAACTTCCTTCACCAAGTTGATCGGAGCTGCATTTGCTGGTTCATCCAATAACAACATTAGTGGTTTCTCTCCGCAAGCAATTTTTGCGGAAGGTATTCTCGGTACCATGCCCGGCGCCTTAATCACCACGTACGTTCGCGTTTAGAATTTACAATGCATTACTCATTTCTCCCAAAGTATTTCGCAGCACCGATACAGCGGCTCGTTTTGCGCAGGATCTGGTGCTATCCTCCAGGATTTAATGACGAAGAGTTACATCCGCGGAAACATCTCCGTGTTTGAACCGGACATCAAGGCTACTTTTGCACACGGTTTGAAGTATATCCTAGGCGAGACGAACAGTAAGTCCACGATTATGCCTTCGTTTCGTCACTTCTGACTGGTTGATGACCATAGGCCTGAGCTGCCATGGTGCCCCAGGTGTGTGAACACCGCAATGTTCGTACGCTGACGTCATCCATCCGTTCGTAGGGGTGAGCAATACAGCCGGTGCTGCACTCTGGGCACTCGATTATTCATTATTCGCGACGCAAGTTGGAATCAGTAGATTGCATTTCCACGAAGGTGTCGGCTACAAATACAACTTTGTAAGCTACTATTTAGCAAGCGATGGCCAGCCTGACCTTGTGCCTTGTAACTATAAGATCCAACCGGTGACTCTCAACTACTCTATAGTGGACGGCTCTCCGATCACACCACTTCCTCCCCATATACAACCCCCCTACTATGCGGCAATAATTTCTGCAGAAGCAATCGGCTCGACTGGTCACGCACGAATGGTCGAAATCCCTATCGACGCAACTGATGTCTCAGGATATGCTATATTTGAACACGGACATCTTGTCCGAGCAGTATTCATCAATCACGTTGCCTATCTTCCTGGCGCTGGAGTCCGTAGTAGCACTCATATCAATATTAACTTTGATGGGTTCGGGCCACAGCAGATGGAAGTGAGGAGACTTGACATCACGTATGGTGGAATTTTCTCCGTGTATAACTGTACTCACTTCCCCGCAGATACGCAAATGCGACCTCCGGGGTTACCTGGGCAGGGCAAACGTATGAAACAACTGACGCCAGGGTTAGTGGTACGCTCCAGATACAAACACTGAATGTTTGCGATGGTTTGGACATCCAAGAGACTGAAGTGGTTTTACTTTCGTTCCTGTAATACATCAAAGTAGTAACATGCAACCTACTTAGTTACATACTTTCTGTTTCTGCGGACAAAACGCTCTCCGTTCCCTTACACGACCTAATTGGGCAGCCCGTACAACTTCTGGGGTACCCCGGTCATCTGTGATTTTGACGCAATCTCTGTCATCAAGTCTGGCAAGTTCGATGACCTTGTACTTAATCTGCAAAATTGCCGGGAGAAATATAAAAGTTGGATCTCAGCATGGTCTCGATCTCAGGCCTCAGGCCAAGTTGTTTGTGCCGCCACACAGGGTCACTGTCCCCTTTTCCCGTGCCACCACTTTTGAGTTTTTGCCACTGGCTCCGAAACGAACAGTAATCTAGAGAGCAACGACCTCGTACTCTACGCCGTTGTCATCTACATGTACTGATTAGTCTTACCACGTCTGAACTTATCATTTTTACTTGTGTATTCATCAGGGGGTTGGGTCGCTTGCGGGTCCAGGGGTGCCCAGAGGGCCATGGTATGTCATAGGCGTTCCTCACGCGCACGGTTCAGCGCCCCTATTTAATATGCAGTACTACCGTAATGTAGCGGTACTACTACTCACACAAATGTCATAGATAGTCACAGGGTGTCACACTTGAAGTATTCAGGCTCCGACAGTCAGCGCGCTTGCAACCTGCATGGCAGGTTGAATAAATTTCAGAGTCAGCTTAAACTCAGCTGCGGCACCATTCGGCGGGTGACACGAGAGTGACGACTCGGCACGACAACCCACCTTTTGCTATCTCGCTCATCTCTGCCCGAATTTGCTCGTTCGAGCTCGGAAACCATTAGAATTGATCATAGATGCTGTGAAGTAGTGTGGAACTTGACAGTGATGGTATAATTCTTTTTAATACTAGAAAGTGACGATTCAAGGTGACTGATGAAGCGTACGCGATAGTAAGTCACTCCAGAATGAGTCGGAGGCCTGCCAACTTATAAATACGTACCTCATCTTTGCATAGACGGAATCTTCTTATCCCTGTCTACCAACTTCGCGATTGCTTTGTGACTGGTACACATCCTTCAAAACGCCATGTCTTCCGATGCGCTACAGTCTGCGGTGGTCGCCATTCAGCAGGGTAATTACCTGTCTGGTATGCTCATCCTCACTTGTGAGAGACAAATTCACAACCCTATAATATTGCAGTTGCTCTCGTTGCTGCCGTCGGATACGATTATGGTGAGGTATAGGTTCTGTTCCAATACGACGTACTATTAACTTCTAACATTGCCAGTCCTTACATTCTCAAGTGAGGTATGACGCCGCATGCACCCCACAACTATGTGTTAAGTATGCCACACTGATATACCGTGTAGATAGAACACATTTGGGTCAGCAGACTCGGACAACCTCTATTTTCGAGGTGACATGTTTCTGATAATACAACAGAGCAAACCCTGGACATGGGTGTCAACACTATATATTCCTGTGTGTATCCAAGTCGGATTTACCATGGCATTTCCACGGCCTCCAGCAAACTAAGCATTGTTACAGGTTCGATATATTGGTCTTTTCAATCTCATGTAAGTCCATAATTGTTGTTATACATAAGCTGAATGCTAACTAGAGATTGTTCATCAGGGTCTCTGCCCTCGGTATGTCTGCATTTAAATGTAAAATTAGTTAAAATGTGACCCCGCCCCAAGTGGGAACTACCCTCGCACCTGGCCCTGCAAAGGTAATTATCCTCTGCGCCGGTGACCAACAGGGATACTAATGTTTTCCCATAGTCGTACGTATTCGATCTATCCTTACTGACAAGGCTTCCCCACGCGACTAATACCTGTTGAATAGTTGTGAGTACACACACCAAGCTTCTTGTCTACTCTCTTCACGGATGCTTCCAAGGTCAAATAATCGGTATCATTGATGCATGGACATTCCTTCTCTTCTATGCGGCAGCCGATTGTAAGTTACTGGGTAGCTTTGCCTTAGAAAGAGTAAACTCTGATGGTGACTGTAGTTGCCATGATTTCTCCGCATATGGGCAATGTATAATCGATCGAGGGTCATCATTGGCAGTCTCCTGGCGCTGTATTTTGTGGTAATCATTGGCACCACCCTCGATGTTATCGTCAACAGCATTCCGAAGGACCTGCCAGGTGCTTCACTAACCAATTGTATCACCACCCCCGTTTGTTGACTATCGTACAGCGGGAGTTATTCAGATACTGGATATTTCATTTTGCACACTCGCATCTACCGTGCCCACGTGGACAAACGTGGCTGTCATCCTGCAGATCACGCAAGGCGGGACATTATGCCTACTTGGCATTGTCCAGGTAGTGAAACAATCACTTCAAATGTACCGTGCCACGAAGGCATGGCAAATCAATCGGTATATGGCTCTGCTTGTCAGACAGGGCATGCTATCCTTCCTTGCGTACGTTCTAGTCTCCTCCTTCCCATCCGCGCTACCATTCAAGTCCGCAAACAAACCCATCACTGACTGAGCTAACGATAACCTTACACCATAGCATCCTTCTGTTTAACCTCGTCAACGTGTTGGACATCTTTGGAAAGGCCCCAACCGGAGAATGGCAGCAGCTGCTCTTGATCGCATTGAAATACGTGCCCATTTACACACTAACCCCTCGATTCATCTTGAGCATGCGGGAGATGTATGCGCGCAATACTCAAAAGTCTGAAGGAATCGACTCCGCGTTCGGCTTGCCGTTATCCAGGACGACGATGGAGTTTGCAGCTGCTGGGCAGGACAGATGCTCGGAAGACATTGAAGAGATACCGAGGGAGGTTGAGACGACGAAGGATGTGTAGGAATAAAGAATGAGGATGACTCGGATTCTCTGGGTACGAGCCGAGTCACGGTGGCGAGCGTTTCATGGGTACATAGTGTACATATTGAACAGTAAATTTGTGATACCACTGTAACGTAGCGAGGTAGCCGTGTTCCCAATGTTTTCGAATTCACGATCCTAAAACACGATGGTGCCTTGGGCTGGTCACTTCGTGACATCTAATATAAGTCTGCACGTTCGCCGGCACCCTCCACTAGGGCATCATTTAAAGGAACCCACATGATTCTGCACAGGAACTTCAGCGCTTCAGCGCCCAGCACTGCCTTGCATTGTGCGTCTGTGCGTTTGCTGTTCACCTGTGACACCGCGACGGGAGCAGACCCTCTTGTGCGATTTTTTCTGCTGGAAACCCGATAGCTTCTACGAAGAAACATCATGTATCCATGCGTGCGGTGTACCCCACGGGCTAGTTTTCGCATTGCCCCACACCAAGCGTATAAGAACTTGTCGGGTGACTTCCATCGTCACAAAGCAAGTTAAGCAACACTCATCTCGCTGGTCTTTCCCCATCGGCCAGACCTTCTACCCACGCGACATGTCATCCCTCACGCTGACCCCACGTCACTAGTCTATTCAATGGCCTTCCACCAATCTACCTCCATTCCAATCCGCCAAGCAACCCCGCTTTTCACTCGATATGTCAGGCGTAGCAGGTTTGTTGGGCGGAGACGATGCCGTATCCGCTATGACTGCAGTCCACGTCTACGGGAACAGGCATTGGCTAGGCTGGTACAATACTCCTGGGTCTTTCCAGATAGCCAAGCGATTCAGCTCTTTCGCAAAATCCTGCTTTCACGTAGTATCTCCAACTCTTCTTCAAAGTCCCTCTACATGGATCCCACAGCGTTATGGGAATCGGACAGTTGCAAGGGACCCAAGTTCCGTGCCGCCCACTCGGGCACTGTCATCGAGGAGACGGGCTACCCGGCCGCGCTCTTCATGAAGGAATGTACTGCTTGGAATTCAGAGGGAAAAGTGGTACCGG